>JAGSMV010000048.1:0-107838 GCA_029286815.1 Troides helena | reverse complement strand
AAACAAGAGAGTTGCCAATGCCATTCTTCATGATTTCTATGTTGACGACTTGTTAACTGGTGGAGACGACTTCAGTGAAGTTATTAATTTACGTGAAGAGGTTACTTCCACGTTAGCTTTGGCTCAAATGAATTTAAAAAGTGGAAGTCTAGCGAACCCCAAACACTTCCTCAGCCTAAATCTATTGTAAAACATTAGGCTCAGGCTGGTTACCAACAGTCGATCAGCTGTTTTTTCCAATCCTAGGTTTGATCAACTTTGGAAACTCAAAGCGTGATATGCTTTCTGTAATCGCACATATTTTTGATCCACTTGGTTTACTAGCTCCGTGTGTCGTCGTCATGAAAACATTTCTCCAGAGATTGTGGATGAATAAGCTACCCCGGAATGAGCTGGTGACACCTGAGCTAATAAATTATGGTCTCAGATAATTGTTAAACATGATTTACATCCCGCATCGTTTCATTTGTGATTGAACAAACTTTATTGAATTTTCTGATGCATCCGAGCGTGCGCATGACGCATGCATGTATGTGCGTAGTGTCAGTGATAAAGGTGAAGTGTTATCGCGTCTACTGTTGGCAAAGAGTCGAGTAGCTCCACTCAAGTCACCTACCATACCACGACTTGAATTATGTGGTGCACTAATAGGAACTCGTCTCTATGAAAAGGCCATTATATCATTGAGAATGACAATTGTTCGCACTGTATTCTGGACAGATTCTACTGTTGTTTTGGGATGGTTACGAAAGTTGCCTTGTAAATTACAGATATTTGTCCGTAATAGAATAAATATCGTATTAAATTAAAAGCACAAAACGACACGATCGACTTAGCTTCCGGTTACCATCAAATAGAAATGCGCCCCGACGACAGAAAAAACAGACTAAGAGCGCATAACTTCAAAATACAATTGGATAAATCAGTGTTTGAGTCAGCTGATGAGTCGAGATGTTTTATTGCAACTTCGATTACAAGTGGACACAATCTCGTTACTAACAAATGCTTATATTGGTCTTCTCAAAAAAATACTTAGGTTCGAACAAATGTATGCGGTACGTGGACTGTGCAGACTATAATAATGTTATGTTTTAATTCATTTTTACAGATATCAATTAATTTCGAGGAAAACGTCTTCAAACACTATTGCTACGCGTTGTCAGAAGAAGAGAGTGAAAACTCAGCACTAGAATATCAAAAACTTAAAATAAAAAGGGAATCATCTTCAGATGACGAAAATTTTGATAAGCTTTTTGACATCCCCAAACATGAAAAAAGCAAAGAAGGCTGTTCATCAGTGTCGAGAGCCCGCGGAGACGGATGTATAGCATATTTAAATACAAACAATGATAATGACAAAAAAGCTACTCAATAAAAATACATGAGGAGAGAGGATCGAAATAAATGATCGAAAATCTCTGTTGGAGAACATTGGAAGCACGCAGACATATTCCTTAAATATCATACACATGAGAATATTGTAAACGTAGAAAATACTAAGAAAGTGAAATATAGTGCAAGAAAAGAAATTTCGAAAAGCTTACGTTGTTAATAATAACCACAAAGTAAGTAACATATAAAAATCATTATTATTTGTATTACAAATTGAAAACAAGGTTATTATGAACAGAACAACAATAACGTGAACGAGGTGATTACGTGCTTTAAGTGATTTGTTGATATCATCAGACGCATTTTGTTTTGATAATACTGTAAATAGTAATCGTGAGTTCGTTCTTATCACGAAAAGCACAACGGAACCAAGTGCTGAACATCTTGGAAACAATTTTCGTGAAACAGATCCCGCAGAAGGTATGGAACTCTGTGATCTTTGTGAACAGTCCCAATCCAACGATTCAAACAATTCATTCTACGATCGGCAAATGTGCGATATTTGTGATGAAGTTCAACAAAATATTAAGCATGTTTTCAGTTAAAGAAGTTAACCCTAAAAATGGTGCAATAACTTTATTTATTTATTTATTTATTTATACACAGAAATTACGGTACAGTTACAAAAAAAAGCAGGAAAATAAGTGTAAAGGCGCTACTTATTCCAATATGGAATTTCTTCCAGTAGACCTGCGGTATGAAAATTTTCCAAGTTACAGTAAGTTCGGTGCACTCAGATAAAACTAAAGCTTATGTACTAACTTTAGACTGTTATTGCCTATAAATTGCAGAGCGAAACAGAAAAATTAAATATTTATATATATAATCAAAAATAGTAAAATAATTATAGCAATAAAACAAAAAAAAAAAAATTATGGAGATAACTCAAAATAATGATCTTTGACGCGCTTTTTAAAAAGTGCCACTGTCCTAATCTCACGCATTGCGGGAGGCAGTGCATTCCAGAGTCTGACTGCGTGTACGGCGAACGAATGAGAACAGGATTGGGAACGATGGGGTGGAAATTTTAGAATGGTTTTGAGGTGAGATCTACATTTCTCATTGGATGAATGAGCGAAGGAGAAACCTATTCGTAAATACAATGGATATGAAGGATTATGGAGGATGTTATGAAGGAAACAAGGAACGCGCGTGTTCCTGTGAAAGCGGATTGGGAGCCACTTGAGCTGCTTCCGATACACAAAACTGTGTGTCGCTTGCAGTAGACGCTGCGACGGTACTTAGACGGTCTCCGGCAACAGAGACACTACCACCAGAAACAGTCACAGCGCCCTTCAAACCGGATCACAGTAATGTCTGCACAAAACTGTGTGTCGCTTGCAGACGCTGCGATGGTGCCAGACGGTCTCCGGCAACAGAGACACTACCACCAGAAACAGTCACAGCGCCCTTCAAACCGGATCACAGTAATGTCTGCACAAAACTGTGTGTCGCTTGCAGTAGACGCTGCGATGGTACTTAGACGGTCTCCGGCAACAGAGACACTACCACCAGAAACAGTCACAGCGCCCTTCAAACCGGATCACAGTAATGTCTGCACAAAACTGTGTGTCGCTTGCAGTAGACGCTGCGACGGTACTTAGACGGTCTCCGGCAACAGAGACACTACCACTAGTAACAGTCACAGCGCCCTTCAAACCGGATCACAGTAATGTCTGCACAATACTGTGTGTCGCTTGCAGTAGGCGCTGCGATGGTACTTAGACGGTCTCCGGCAACAGCCACTACCACTAGTAACAGCTACAGCGCCCTTCAAACCGGATCACAGTAATGTCTGCACAATACTGTGTGTCGCTTGCAGAAGGCGCTGCGATGGTACTTAGACGGTCTCCGGCAACAGAGACACCACCACCAGAAACAGTCACAGCGTCCTTCAAACCGGATCACATTAATGTCTGCACAATACTGTGTGTGTCGCTTGCAGCAGACGCTGCGATGGTACTTAGACGGTCTCCGGCAACAGAGACACTACCACCAGAACAGTCACAGCGCCCTTCAAACCGGATCACAGTAATGTCTGCACAATACTGTGTGTCGCTTGCAGTAGACGCTGCGATGGTACTTAGACGGTCTCCGGCAACAGAGACACTACCACCAGAAACAGTCACAGCGCCCTTCAAACCGATCACATTAATGTTCGCACAAAACTGTGTGTCGTTTGCAGTAGACGCTGCGATGGTACTTAGACGGTCTCCGGCAACAGAGACACTACCACCAGAACAGTCACAGCGCCCTTCAAACCGGATCACAGTAATGTTCGCACAATACTGTGTGTCGCTTGCAGCAGACGCTGCGATGGTACTTAGACGGTTCCGGCAACAGACACTACCACCAGAACAGTCACAGCGCCCTTCAAACCGGATCACAGTAATGTCTGCACAATACTGTGTGTCGCTTGCAGTAGACGCTGCGATGGTACTTAGACGGTCTCCGGCAACAGAGACACTACCACCAGAAACAGTCACAGCGCCCTTCAAACCGGATCACATTAATGTCTGCACAATACTGTGTGTCGCTTGCAGTAGACGCTGCGATGGTACTTAGACGGTCTCCGGCAACAGAGACACTACCACCAGAAACAGTCACAGCGCCCTTCAAACCGGATCACAGTAATGTCTGCACAAAACTGTGTGTCGCTTGCAGTAGACGCTGCGATGGTACTTAGACGGTCTCCGGCAACAGAGACACTACCACCAGAAACAGTCACAGCGCCCTTCAAACCGGATCACAGTAATGTCTGCACAAAACTGTGTCGCTTGCAGTAGACGCTGCGATGGTACTTAGACGGTCTCCGGCAACAGAGACACTACCACCAGAAACAGTCACAGCGTCCTTCAAACCGGATCACAGTAATGTCTGCACAAAACACTGTGTCGCTTGCAGTAGACGCTGCGATGGTACATATATGAACATCTTATTGTAAACCATATCCCTGCAAATAAAAAGATTTATTATTATTATAATAAAAACAAAAACCGACCCGACAATGAATCAAGTAATGGTTGCGCTGGTTTAAAATTATTAGTTTGATTTGTGAAAATAGCAACATTTTTATTTCTCGTTTGTTTTGCAAATCCTGTCCCATCCCTATTCCGCACACTGCCTATCGACGCGTGCGAGCTAGATCACGTGGCGACGACACAAGTGAGGCAACGTCGGAACTACCGCGCACGCGCAGTGTCTCCGCCGGTTTAATCCGAGCGAACATATTGGTGTTTCTCATCGCTCATCAGTACGCGCCTGCAGTAAGGACTATGAAGGTATCGTGCATCCTTTCTTTACCGCACAACTGCCGCTTCTTCACGTTTCTGTCCGCAGTCTGTGTCCTTAAACTTTGCAACTACCAAATCTCGAAAAATCGTAGAATATTGCTTATCTCGCGTCTACATTTTTTAGTCCTTCGAGCCGGATATAGTGTTACATCAGCGCCAACCATTGCCTAGGAATTTACTTAATATCGTTGTGACCGCGTACCAATTTTATCAAAGTACCTACAACTTGATAAAATCATTGTTAGATCGCCGGCCGCATACATTAGTTGTAGGTAGTTAGACATTTGTATTACTCGCATAGATTTGTACTTGTAGGTAGGTGTTTACCTTTTCCGCCGCTTCTAATATCTTTAGTATGTTACTCTGATACGTTTATTAACGTCTATATCAAAATGGCACCTTTAGATACTAATTTAAAAACGTTATATGCTAAAAGAGATAGGATATTCTCCCGCATGCAGAACATTTCTAGTCAGGTTAAAGATATGGATTCAGTCATTCAACGCTCAAGCTTTTTTGTGCGACTTTGAAACAGTAGATTCATTGCGTGAAGATTTTGAAGGTGTGCTGGATAAAATAGCCATGCTGGAGGTAAAAGCTAATCCCGATCGTTTAGTTAACTATCGACGTCTTTCAGCGTTTGAAGACCTCTGAGGCTGCGTGAGACGAGCTACCAAAAGGTTACAATCGCAATCGCAAACGGGGGATTATGCATCGCCGGCTGGTCAACATAGGATTTCAAAACTACCCCCAATAGAAATTCCCGAATTCAATGGCGACATAAAAAACTGGCCTCTGTTTATCTCCAGCTTCCGGAATCATCAATTATTTGAATTTAAAAATTAAAAGGTCAATGACCTCTCGGATTTTATATTTTTGCATGTCGCGCTAAAGAAATTAGACTCGAACACCGTCCGTGCGTTGGAATCCTATCAGCGCTTACATATGAAGGGATGCGAAATACCGTTATGTGTGGATCTTGAAAAATATTGGAATGCACGTTATCGGTTCCTAAGGCTGCCAACAGAAGGCACTTTGTTCAGAATAGTTTTAAGACAACGATCAATCACCGCCTGGTATTTCCACACAGCAGATTACCAGACAACGAACTCAGCACTGTCACTAACGACGTTAATGTCGTACCGTGGGTGTTGTTTATTTCAGTATAAATCTACATTGAACTGTGTGGTGGTTTTATCCTTCTCCAAGATCAAGTTTTCGCACTGAGACCTGACCATCATCGTTCACATTGGTCCTTCGAGCGGGATTAATTACAAAAACAATTAATTATTCGAAGAACTAACTACAGAAATTAAAAGTTTAACTTGGGGTCAAGACGTGGACGACCGCGTGGCATCATGAAGATCTTCATAATTCAAGATAGAAGGCCTAAGAAGTTGGACTTACAGGACTAGTATTCTATTAATTTCCACCCAACACTCCGTTCAGGTGTAAAACCATCAATTGTGAACAAGGTCAGTAACGACGTATTAGCGTTATTAATTTTAAATGTTAGCCTGAGAAGTGATTTTGCACCTTTAATAATTACATCAGTAGTTTTGTCTTAGTTAATTACACCAATAAAGTGTTGCGAATCAAAGTTGCACGCTTGTTGTTGTGTTCAAGTCGGTTGTAATACAGGTAACGCTGATGCTGTTGCATCGTCATTCAAAGTTTCCAGATTGATCGCCAACGGTATTGTTTCTAATCATTATTTGTACATATTTAGCAATAAAACTGTAGATAGGAACATACTAAATAAATATTTAAGACGTCTGTTGTAAATTAGTTGATGAATCAATTTCAGGTCGAGTACACACGAGCCATACAAAATGACTCAAGAAATTATGCTTGTTAGACAACGTGCAGAACGAATAAACGAATTGGATGTAACTTCTTTGAGCACTTTCGAAATTGACGAATTACAGGTACGTATCATTCGAATGGGAAAATCTCATCGGAACGCAGTGAGTTCGAGAAAATATATCACAAATTGCTGTCGCAAGCCAGAAGAATGTTGATTGTCGAAGATCAGAAAGCGTTGCGACTGAGGTAAGCCTACGTCGGTCACACGCGTACAATAACATTAAATAGCCTACAATACAATTACCTAAATTTAGTCGCTCCTATGATACCTGGTTGGAGTTCCATGACACCCTTTCTAGCCTAATTCACGAGCACGACGAAATAGACAACATAAATAAATTTCATTATTTAAGAGCCTCATTGGAGGGATCTGCTGCGGTAGTTATTCAGTATATTGATTTCTCATCTACCAACTATTCGATTGCCTGGCAGATACTCTGCGATCGGTACGAAAACAAACGAATTTTAACTCATAATCACGTTTCTGCATTATTCAATATCAGAGGTTATATTACCAAAGAGTAATCGGTTCATTTAAAACGTCTCATAGACCAAACTAATAAACATTTACGGGCATTAGAATCTTTAGGAGAACTTATTAAACGTGAAAGAATGGCGTTTAAAATATTTATAACATTTATTAGAAACCGAGCTGATTTACTAGAAGCGATCGATATGTCTACCATTCCACATTCCAATATAAAACCTAATTTAAACTCAAATAATTTAGGTAAAACTGTAAGTTGTAAAAGGAGTTCCGATTTAAAACAATGTCCGATGTGTAGCAGTGATCACAAATTAATTGATTGCGGTCAATTCCTGGCACTCACAAATGAATCACGTCTGAAGCCACAGCCCGAGTATAATGTGTGTCTTAATTGTTTCCACTCTGGACATTACGCTAATAATTGCAAAAGACCAGGTTGCAAGGTTTGCCGTCGTAAACATAGCACACTCGTTCATGTATCGGATCGTAATACGGATCGGATACATACATATATATATATATATATATATCACGCCTCGTTCCCAGTAAATATCAACTTATAAAAATAACAAAATGTCAATGAAAAGTTACTTCTGTGCTGGATGTATAAAAGCTATCGAGGATAAGCGTTTTTTTTCTTGCTTCTTGTGCAAACACAATTTTGTTCTGACCTGCGCGGACGTATCCGAGCAGCGTTTTTCTATAATGACTTCTGATTTAAAGAAGTCATGGAAGTGCTGATTGTGTATTGGCAACGAATCTAAAAAGTCCACAAACTGTTCTTCTTTACGAACCAATGATGGAATGACGCGATGCAGTAGTGGAACCCCTAGCAGTCGATCGGTACCAGCAAAGGAAAATATCTCACTACCACTAACCTGTGAAAAGGAGTAGACACACAGCCCTTCTACTTTCGAGCAATAATCGAGGAGATGCGGAACTTCAGTGAAGAGATGGCCGTAACCAGGGCGCAAAAAACACTTTTCAATAATACCCTCACCAATTTGACACAGGGAGCATTGAGCAAAAACCCACAGGTTTCTCTGTTCAAACAGATAACAAATTACTCACGGAATGCCTGCAGCAGCTAAAACGAGAGCTCAACGATCGGGATCAGGAACTATTATTGAACGACCTAGAGATATCCGGAATTCAAGAGGAGAAAAATGAGAATTTAATGCACATTGCGATGACGCTGAGCGCCAAGTTGGGTATTACGATTGCAGAAGAGCACCTCGAGAGCTGTGCACGAGTGGGCCCTGTGGCCGATGCCAACCGATCTAATCCACGGCTAATAGTCGCGCGGTTTACGCACCGATCGATTCGTGATAACCTGATACGTGCTGCTCGAGTTCGCCGCAGCACTACTACTGAAGAAACTGGCCTACCCGGATCTCTGATTGAGAGATTAACCAAATATAATCGTCGTCATCTCTTTAAAAATGCCCGAGAACTCGCACGGCAACACAACTGGCGTTACGTCTGGACCAGAGATGGTAGAATTTATGTACGCAGGTATGCAGGAGTGGACTCTGTGCGTCATCGCATTCGCACCGAAAATGACCTGATTCGGGTTTTGGTGCCATCCAAGTTGGTTCCGAAGAGAAGGATGATCAATAACGATAAACCTATAAATATTTTTCTTTTAGACTATTTTTTGATACTTATTTGAACAACTTTATATTCATGACTGAAGTGGTTTTCAATTGTCGGGATATTATCTATTACTTCTTTTCATTTTCTCGATATCTTTTTATTGTTGGGATAAGTTCTCTCTGTGTTTTGCTGTTGGAACTATTCATTCCGTTTATCGTCAATGGCTTTAACCACTATTTCCTAATTATTCGCAATTTCAACGCTGTCTCATTGTGTACTATAATGGTACATGCTATAAATCCTTTTTTTTTCTTCTTTTTTAATCCTGCGATCGGCTTAGAAAGCCCTTAACAGATATGTTGTAGAAATTCATTGACAGGAGAGCACTGATCCTCCAGCGAGGAAGCCGTCTCGTATTGAGTTAGGACTTGTTAATCAACAAGATCCCAGATGTGTTGCCGCTTGAGCCTTCTGACATTTATTGGTTTATATAATGCTGTTGCAAGGGGATTAGTATGAGCTTTTATACGGGCTTTGTAGGATTTAGCTCTGTGTTCAATTTCTTCCTTCACAGTTCTCATTTTTGTGTATTCGTGCAGTTCACTCGTTTTGATAAACAGGGGTGCGTTTGTTATTATTCTCAGTGCTTTGTTCTGGAATCTTTGTATGATCTCCACATTTGAGTTCTTTGCTGATCCCCATAACTCAAGGCCGTATGTCCAAACTGGCTTGATTATAGTTTTATATATGAGTAGTTTGTTTTCCATGGTGACGTGAGATCTTCTACCTATCAGCCAGTTTAGGTTTCGAAGCCGCATATTTAATTCGTCCCGTTTCTTTTTAATATGAGTGATCCACCTTTGCTTCCTGTCAAGATGTATGCCTAGATATTTTGCAGAATCTTGGTGGGGCAAAACATCGTTTCCGAATTTAATTGGGGGGCAGTTATCCTTTCGCAAACTAAATGTGACATGCACTGATTTGTCTGGACTGGCTTTAATACGCCACGTCTCCATCCACTTATGTATTTTGTTTAAGTGATTCTGTAGCACCAGGGACGACACATTGGGATTCTCATGGTTAGAGAGTGCAGCAGTGTCATCGGCGAATGTAGCGGTTAATGTGCTATCTGTTGAAGGTATATCTACAGTGTATATGAGATATAGAGTGGGACCTAATATGGAACCTTGTGGCACCCCAGCTTTGATGTCTTGGAAGGTTGAGTAGGTGTCGTTGATTCTGACTCTAAACATTCTGTCTTCCAGGTAAGATTTTAGAAGAAAGTAGAAGTTGTGTGGAACATGTTTCTTTATTTTATAGAGGAGGCCCAAATGCCAAACCTTGTCAAATGCCTTTTCCACGTCTAAGAAGACAGCAGAGCAGTACTGCTTCCTCTCGAGAGCTTCTCTTATTTTGTCGACTACACGGTGAACTTGTTCTACAGTAGAATGGCCAGTTCTAAAACCAAATTGATGTTGTGGAATGACATCCTTATCCATAATTACTCGTGTTAGCCTTCTTAAAATAATCTTTTCAAATAACTTCGCCAAGGTCGGTAATAAACTAATAGGTCGATAAGAAGACACGAGATGTGGGGGTTTACCATGTTTAGGGATCATTATTATTTCTGATGTTTTCCATATCATTGGGACATGGCCAATTCTAATAATGGAATTAAAAAGGATTGTAATACCAACTAGGGCTACTTTAGGAAGTTGTCGTAGTATTTCAGCTGTTATTAGGCAAAACCAGGAGCCTTATTTAATTCCAGGTCTTTAATTTCTCTATGGTTCACTTGAGGTGAGCAGCTTTGCATTGGTAGACATAGCTGCAAATCGGTTTCTAGATTTTCTTGTATTTCTTGTTCGATTGGTGCATCATTGCCATTTGGGGTGAAGACCTCGTGCAAGAACCGTCCAAATGCCTCAGCTTTTTCTTTGTCAGTTTTGGCCCATGTGTTGTCACTTCTTTTGATGGGATAATGTGCAGCCCTAGGGGCCATTTTGCTACTCTTTACTGCGTTCCAGAGCGAGTACTCATTTTTAGCCTGAGGTTTTAGATTCGCCAATTTATTCTGTAATGTTTCCTCCTCAATATCTTTAAGGTACTGTTTCAGGTCAGTAGCTGCTTTGTTAAACGCTTTTTTGTCTTGGGAAAGTCGACTACAATGCCACACTCTTCTGAGTCGTCTCTTTTCCAAGATCTTTATTTTTATGTCCTGGGGTACATTCCTACTACCTTGTTTTAATGTGTCACCTGGTGTAGATTTCCATGCGGCTATTTGTATTGCATTTGTCAGAGTTGTTGCATATTTCTCAATGTCATTTTTTGTTTTATGTGACACCTGTATGCTCAGATTGTCGCTTATGTAGGACCTGAATACATCCCAGTCAGTGTGTTTGGTGTGAAGTCGCTCTTTCGTTGGTCTTTCAATGATGGTTGTACTTATCGTGGCTATTACTGGCGTGTGGTCTGAGCTGCTGTCTAGGGAAGTCTGCACACTTAGGTAGTGATTCGACAAACCTTTATAAACAAAGAAGTCTAATAGATCTGGCATTTTATTTGAATCTGTGGGCCAATATGATGGTTGTCCTGTACTTAGTATACACAGATTGTTTATATCTATACTTCTTTTCATTTCTCGACCTCTAGGTAAAGTGAGCCTTGATCCCCAGTATACATTTTTAGCGTTCCAGTCACCTCCACACATGAATCTATGTCCAAGGGTTTTGAAGTAGGTTGAAAAAACTTGTTCCTTCAAGGTGTGCTTTAGTGAACAATATACAGCCGATAATGTTATAGGTCCACGTTTATCTTGCACCATAACTGTAGTCGCTTGTATTGGTTCTGTTTTGTACTCTGGAAGAACCACATGCTTAATATGTTTTCTTATTACTACCGCAGTACCTGCATGTGCCGTTCCATCTGGGTGGGATGTCGAATATATGATGTAATTTGGCATAGTCGTATTATAATTTGGTATTAGGTGTGCCTCGGATACAAGAAGTACATCAATATTTTCAAGTTCCAATAGGGCTTGTATGTCGAACTTGTGTTTAAGAAACCCATTAATGTTCCACGTTGCTATAAATCCTGTCCAATTTAATACTGTTTTTTGTTTATTGACGAGCTCACGGAAGCTATCACCTCTATTTCCAATTATGATTATATTGTATTGATGGGTGACTTCAACGTTAACATGCTAGATATTACTAATAAAAATACTATAAAAATGAACCAATTTTTACATACTATGAATCTCAAACAAGTTGTAACTGAGGCTACTCATTTCACTGCTGAAACCGAAACCCTAATCGATTTGGTATGTACTAATGCAATAATCAGAGATATTTCAGTTTCAAATATCACTTCTTATATTGGTCATGCACTGGTTAGCGTGACTTTCTTTATTAAAAAATTAAAAGTCCGCCCAAAATATGTCAACTACAGAGCAATTAACAGAATAAATTTTGATAATTTTAAAAAAGATTTAAATCCCATTGACTGGGAATCTGTTACTTTGCTAAAAAATGTTGATTTGATGGTTGAAAGATTTAATAATTTTCTCTCATTCCTCTTTGATCTACACGCCCCAATCCAAAAATCAAAATTACAAATCGTAAGATTCCTGGATAACAGACACATGCCGACTGATGATAGATTTACGTAACAAAGCTTACAAAAGATATCGGAAAACTGGTTTAGAGGTCCACAGAAAATATTACAAAACTTGAAAAAATAGTGGTGAACAGTATCTATAACGAAAAGCGTGCCTCCTTTAATGAACACATAAACTCGCAAGTTAACAATAGCAAAATGTTTTGGAGGAATCTCAAAGATAAAATATTAACTGATCCCACTAAAAGCAATCACCTGCCAAACTGTTTTGATAACCCAAACGACATTAATAATTATTTCTTAAATATTCCTTCTACAAGCAATATCTCTATTTCAGATATGACATACTACGAATTCCATCGATTCTGTAACAACACTTTTAAGTTTCAATGCATTTCTGAATTTGATATTGCTTCTTATATTAAATCTATAAAATCTAATTCACTAGGAAAGGACGCAATAAGCCGAGATATGATTCTTTTGACGCTTCCTCGTACATTAGATGTCATTACACATATTATAAATTTTTCATTGTCTACTTTTACTGTTCCTAGTCAATGGAAGGAGGCAATTGTGACACCACTACCTAAAACAGAAAACCCTAAACATCTCAAAGATCTACGTCCCATTAGTATTTTACCATTTTTGTCAAAATTACTGGAAAAGGCAGTGCATATACAACTTACAAAATACATTGAAAAAAATTAATATTTTACCTTTGTACCAATTCAGGATTCCGTAAAGGCCGAGGTACAATTACTGCTTTGCTTGACGTTACTGACAATATCCTTGCTAACCAAGACCTTGGCGAAGGCACTATTTTAACGTTATTAGACTTTTCCAGGGCTTTTGACAGTCTTGATATATCGTTACTTTTTATCTAAATTGGCTTATTATGGGCTGGACCATAATACTTTGAGCTGGTTTCATAGTTATTTGTCGGGACGATCGCAAGCGGTACAATTGACTAGAAGCGATGGCTCTATCGCATTCTCTAATCCAAGGATAGTGGAACGAGGAGTTCCTCAAGGCTCAATTCTTGGTCCCCTACTTTTTATTTTATACGCTGCAGATCTTGCAAAAGTTATCCATAATTGTGAATTCCATTGCTATGCTGATGACGTCCAACTTTACATATCGGCAAAACCATCAGCTATCGGTAATGCTGTTCTTAAAATGAATGAAGACCTCGATCGTATTGCTAAATGGTCACGCAGAAACTCTCTACTTCTAAATCCTTTAAAATCGGTATCTATGGTTCTTGGAAACAAACATCATCGTAACACAATTTTAGCTAAAAATATTAAAATTGTAATCGTGGGAAAAGAAATAGGCTTTACAGATGAAGCCAGGAATCTAGGCATCACCTTTGATGGTTATTTACGTTTTGAAAAATATGTTAATAATGTGGCCAGAAATTGTTTTTATCGTTTAACAGTCTTGTATAAAATCCGTCATCTCCTTTGCATTAAAACTCGTATTCACTTATCCGAATCCTTAATTCTCTCAAAACTAAATTACGGCGATGTTGTTTATGGACCTCGTCTTCTTTCTAGGACACGCCGAATAATTCAACGTGTGCAAAATGCTTGCTATCGATTCTGTTTCGACGTTCCAGCTCGTAGTCATATCTCTCCACATCTTTATAAATCGTCCATGCTTAACATGGAATCGCGCAGGCAATTACACTTAGCTTCTCTTTTATTCGGAATCTTAAAATATAAGACACCAGAATATCTATATTCTAAAATAAAGTTTTCTCCTCACCAAGACAGATTAAACGCAAGAAGTGCGCGTGCGTACACCTATCTCTCCTACTATAAGCATAAAACTGTATCATTTACCGGCAGTTTTCGACATCAGGCCACCAAGTGTTGGAATAATATACCTCCGCCTCCGCCTGTGAGGCAATGTAACTCTCTTTTCAGCTTTAAAAAATATTTTAAACAATTTTTATTAGAAAATCAAAACAAAAACATTTGATAGTGGCTTATAATTCAAATCTATAGTTAGTAGTAGCACTCTTGACTATGTCATTAGCAACATATTTATTCACATGAATCTATTGCAATTACAATTACAAGTACAATCATAAAGATCTATGGTTACCAATAGGAGCAACATATCTCCATCGCGATCGCGCCGCGGCCGGTAGCGAAAATCAGTGTTCCACCTCCTGCAGGTGAATAATCCACTGAGCTACAGCCTTTTGTACCATTGTAGCACACACGCACACACGCGCAGGCACACTCTCATGTCCATACTATTCTGTGTGTTGATGTAGTTCATTCTGTTTATAACAAAATCTCTTCTTGTATATGTGTGTGTTACAATTTTGGCTACAATAAATAATTTATCTATCTATCTATCTATCTATCTATACTCACAGTTAGTAATATTTTCTCTAAATTACAGAAATGCCCTACAAAAAAAGATTTCTTAAATTGGGACTTTATAATGCAGGGTGTGTGCACATGGGACAGGACGGATGTTTATATGCAATGGATCGTTTTAGAGCAGATATTG
This sequence comes from Troides helena, assembly GCA_029286815.1. NCBI lineage: Eukaryota > Metazoa > Arthropoda > Insecta > Lepidoptera > Papilionidae > Troides > Troides helena. The sequence continues at coordinate 93,060 of JAGSMV010000048.1, read as the reverse complement.
TAGCGATTAATGAAACGTGGCTCCGGGCTCGTCAACAAAGCGCTGCTCCAGCAGCTCCGGGTTACCGTCTGATAAGATCCCCACATCCATTAAGCATGCGCGCAAAAGAGGCAGAGGTATAGCGTTTTACATTAATTGCGATGTAAGTATAAGTAGTATCACCTAGTGGAGTGAAAGTTTTTTTTATATTGTTACGCCTTTTTCCCAGTAGGGGTAGGCAGAGGTGAATACCCACATTTCGCCCGATGTGGTCAGATTAGGTCCCATGTAACAGGGGGCGAGCCTGTTGACACTTTATTAGGGCCACCACACGCACACAAAGATGGATTTCCTCACGATGCTTTCCTTCACCGTTTGTATCTCGCTGTTGTAACTTAAGTTCACATATGTACATAACTTAAATATTAAGTCATCGGTACATGCCGAGATTCGAACCCGCGACCTTCGGAATGAAAGCCGCACGCTCTAACCATTACGACATTATCTCCGGCCCGCGGCTGCTTTGTAGAACAGACCGCCTAATACAGCGAGTTCAAAATGCCTACTTCCGGTTCTGCTTCGACATTCCTGCGCGGTCTCACATCTCCCCCCACTTAAACAAATCATCAATTTTGAGTATGAAGTCAGATAATGCACATTGCTGGTCTCTTGTTTAGGTTATTAAGATCTAGAACACCGGAATATCTATACGCTAAGCTAAATCTTTTATCAGCTCGGGATAAATACAGTACTAGAAGCACTCGCTGTTGCCTTGTGTTCTATAAACATAGATCTCTGGCTTTTGCAGGTAGTTTCCGTCATCAAGCGACAAAGTGTTAGAATAATGTACGACCCCCTTTAAGAAACTCACAATTGTTCATTTCAATCCAAAATTGAAAACACATCTTTTATAAAAACAAACTAATTCCCAGCCTAACACATTATAATTCCAGCACTCGAGCTGATTTATATTTATATTTATTCCTGAATTAACATTTTTCCTGAACTTAATATCAATAATTTAACTTTAGATCGCACACAAGTATCTCGAAAATATAATATAGATGCTCTTTAATAAGGTAGTAGCTGAAAATCAGTGCGTTGTTCACTACGCGGCAACAGTTACACTGAGCTGCGGCCATTTTGTACCACTGCAGTACACACGGCAGCAATGATTATCCAAAACGTTACTATGCCAACATATTTATGTTTATCTGTGTTCTTTTATGTAATGTTTTTGTCTTTATATAAGTGTTCTGTACTGCGTGGACAAATAAACTAATTTATCTATCTATCTATAATAACAACAAATCGGTTTCCACTATTATGACTACTCCATCTACTTCCTTAGATGATATTAAACATTCTATTGCGCGTACGCAGCCGCACAGCGACCGCACAGCGACCGCCCGCTGCACACTGTCCGCACGCGTCGCTGCGGCGCCGTGTGCGGGATGTATTATTAACGGCTGCAGCAATTAAGGTGTTCTGTGAGAATAATAAACAGTACATTGCTCGTGCGCTGTTAGACAGTGGGAGTACGTCTTGTTTAATGCGCGAGTCACTATATAAGCAATTAAAATAGCCAGTTAATAATGTGCATAACTCCATCTTAGGGAGTAATAACGTTTCGTCACAGATTAATGAATCACGTCGTTTACAAATAAAATCGTTAGACGAATGTTATTCAACACATATTCAATGTTTATTCTGCCATCTATAACTAATTATGTATCCTGTAAACGAGTTGATTTGTCCACTATAACCTTCTGATATTTGTCTAGCTGATCCACACTTTCACACCGGATGCCATGACGTGTTCTGGAATATCAAATATAATTTGTAAGAGACGGACTACCGATACTTTGTGATATAAGACTAGGTTGGCTAGTAACAGGTCCCATTAGAAGTGGCATATCATCATCTCAACTAAAATGCCATTTCACAAATATCAATTATGGTGATGATTGGAATAATATTCAATATCAACTCAGTAGATTTTGGCAACGCGAAGGAGTAGGTACAGGAAGCAAGTATTCTCCAGAAGAAAGGGCGTGTGAGGATCATTTTAATATAAATACTACTCGTCTTGAAGACGGCCGTTGTTGTGTAAGGATTCCTCTCAAACAGTCTATTGAATTATTAGGGGATTCGTTGCCGAGGGCAAAGCAATGTTTCCTGTCGTTAGAACGGAAGCTCAATAATAATACCAAGCTGTCCGAAATGTACAGAAGTTTCATGTCGGAATCCGAACACTTACGATACATGACTAAATGTCATAATATAATTTTGGACCCAAGCGTTCATTACATTCCTCATCACGGAGTTTTACGTGAGTGTAGCTCCACTACTAAGTTAAGAGTAGTTTTTAATGCAAGCAGTCTCACTACTGCAGGTGTTTCTCTCAACCAAATACAAATGGTCGGACCGGAGGTACAAGATGACTTGCTGCTGTCCATTCTGTTGCGTTTCCGACAACATAAACATGTTATCGCAGCTGATGTTGAAAAGATGTATCGTCAGATATCTGTTCATCCGGATGATCGACGTTTACAACAAATTATCTGGCGTTGTAACTCTTCAGAACCGCATCAAGCTTACCAACTTAATACCGTCACTTACAGGACAGCTAGCGCCCCTTATCTTCCTACAAGATGCTTGAAGCAGCTCGGACTAGAAACTCCAAACAAGAGAGTTGCCGATGCCATTCTTCATGATTTCTATGTTGACGACTTGTTAACTGGTGGAGATGACTTCAGTGAAGTTATTAATTTACGTGAAGAGGTTACTTCCACGTTAGCTTTGGCTCAAATGAATTTAAAAAAGTGGAAGTCTAGCGAACCCCCAAACACTTCCTCAGCCTAAATCTATTGTAAAACATTAGGCTCAGGCTGGTTACCAACAGTCGATCAGCTGTGTTTTCCAATCCTAGGTTTGATCAACTTTGGAAACTCAAAGCGTGATATGCTTTCTGTAATCGCACATATTTTTGATCCACTTGGTTTACTAGCTCCGTGTGTCGTCGTCATGAAAACATTTCTCCAGAGATTGTGGATGAATAAGCTATCCCGGAATGAGCTGGTGACACCTGAGCTTAATAAATTATGGTCTCAGATAATTGTTAAACATGATTTACATCCCGCATCGTTTCATTTGTGATTGAACAAACTTTATTGAATTTTCTGATGCATCCGAGCGTGCGCATGACGCATGCATGTATGTGCGTAGTGTCAGTGATAAAGGTGAAGTGTTATCGCGTCCACTGTTGGCAAAGAGTCGAGTAGCTCCACTCAAGTCACCTACCATACCACGACTTGAATTATGTGGTGCACTAATAGGAACTCGTCTCTATGAAAAGGCCATTATATCATTGAGAATGACAATTGTTCGCACTGTATTCTGGACAGATTCTACTGTTGTTTTGGGATGGTTACGAAAGTTGCCTTGTAAATTACAGATATTTGTCCGTAATAGAATAAATATCGTATTAAATTAAAAGCACAAAACGACACGATCGACTTAGCTTCCGGTTACCATCAAATAGAAATGCGCCCCGACGACAGAAAAAACAGACTAAGAGCGCATAACTTCAAAATACAATTGGATAAATCAGTGTTTGAGTCAGCTGATGAGTGGAGATGTTTTATTGCAACTTCGATTACAAGTGGACACAATCTCGTCACTAACAAATGCTTATATTGGTCTTCTCAAAAAAATACTTAGGTTCGAATAAATGTATGCGGTATGTGGACTGTGCAGACTATAATAATGTTATGTTTTAATTCATTTTTACAGATATCAATTAATGCTGAGGGAAACGTCTTCAAATACTATTGTTACACGTTGTCAGAAGAAGAGAGTGAAAACTCAGCACTAGAATATCAAAAACTTAAAATAAAAAGAGAATCATCTTCATATGACGAACATTTGGATAAGCTCTTTGACATCTCTAAACGTGATAAATACAAAAAAGTCTGTTCATCAGTGAGAGCCCGCGGAGACGGATTTATAGCATATTTAAGTACAAACAATGATAATGACAAAAAAGCTACTCAATTAATAAAAATACATGAGGAGAGAGGATCTAAATAAATGATCGAAAATCTCTGTTGGAGAACATTGGAAGCACGCAGACATATTCCTTAAATATCATACACATGAGAATATTGTAAACGTAGAAATTACTAAGAAAGTTAAATATAGTGCAAGAAAAGAAATTCCGAAAAGCTTACGTTGTTAATAATAACCAATAAAGTAAGTAACATATAAAAAATCATTATTATTTGTATTACAAATTGAAAAACAAGATTATTATGAACAGAACAACAATAACGTGAACGAGGTGATTACGTGCTTTAAGTGATTTGTTGATATCATCAGACGCATTTTGTTGTGACAATACTGGAAATAGCAATCGTGAGTTCGTTCCTATTACGAAAGGCATAACGGAACCGAGTGCTGAACATCTTGGAAACGATTTCCGTGAAACAGATCCCGCAGAAGATGTGGAACTCTGTGATCTTTATGACCAGATCCAATCTAAGGATTCAAACAGTACATTCTACGATCGGCAAATGTGCGATATTTGTGATGAAGTTCAACAAAATATTAAGCATGTTTTCAGTTAAAGAAGTTAACCCTAAAAATGGTGCAATAACTTTATTTATTTATTTATTTATTTATACACACAGAAATTACGGTACAGTTACAAAAAAAAAGCAGAAAAATAAGTGTAAAGGCGCTACTTATTCCAATATGGAATTTCTTCCAGTAGACCTGCGGTATGAAAATTTTCCAAGTTACAGTAAGTTCGGTGCACTCAGATAAAACTAAAGCTTATGTACTAACTTTAGACTGTTATTACCTATAAATTGCAGAGCGAAACAGAAAAATTAAATATATATATATAAAATCAAAAATAGTAAAATAATTACAGTAATAAAACAAAAAAAAAAAAATTATGGAGATAACTCAAAATAATGATCTTTGACGCGCTTTTTAAAAAGTGCCACTGTCCTAATCTCACGCATTGCGGGAGGCAGTGCATTCCAGAGTCTGACTGCGTGTACGGCGAACGAATGAGAACAGGATTGGGAACGATGGGGTGGAAATTTTAGAATGGTTTCGAGGTGAGATCTACATTTCTCATTGGATGAATGAGCGAAGGAGAAACCTATTCGTAAATACAATGGATATGAAGGATTATGGAGGATGTTATGAAGGAAACAAAGAACGCGCGTGTTCCTGCGAAAGCGGATTGGGAGCCACTTGAGCTGCTTCCGATACATAGAAATATGGTCAAACTTTTTGAGTCCGAAAACGTAGCGAATACACAAGATTTGCAAGCGCTCAAGTTTATTTAGTTGCTCCTCAGTTGCATCCAAAAAGCAAATGTCAGCATAGTCTAGGAGGGGCATGATAAGAGACTGTACAAGTAGAATTTTTGTATGCATTGGTAAGAAACTCTGCAGACATTTTAGTGAATGCATGCTATAATGGATTTTTTTGCTTAAATTGGTAATATGTGTTGTCCATGAAAAATTCGAATCCATGACTATGCCTAAGTTTTTAACAGTGTCCGAATAAGGGAGGATAGTGTTGTCGATGAGCAATGCTGGAAGAGAGAAATCAAGTGAGCTGCGAAGTTGATAACTGCCAATTAGCCTGCGATTTTTTTGTGTTAAGTTCCAATCCGTGGTTTCGAGACCATCTACTTATCCTGCATAAATCCTCGTTTAGCGTATTGATTGCGATATTAGCTTCAGAAACAGGAAAATGGCGATATAGCTGCAGGTCATCCGCATATAGGTGGTAATTAGACGAGATTACATTAGTAATAGAATTGATAAAGACCGAGAAGAGCAACGGAGAAAGGACTCCACCTTGAGGCACTCCTGCAGTCAGATCCATCCATTCAGAGAAGGAATCATCCCCGCGGACACATTGTGAACGGCCTCGAAGATAAGAGTCAAACCATAAAATTGCAGAAGGCGATATATTAATTGAACGAAGAGTTTTAATAAGAATTTCAAAGTCATCAGAATTGAAGGCGCTACTAAAATCGAGTAAAACCAGAGCAGTTAAATGTTTTTGATCTACGCCATAACGTATGTCTTCTGTTATCTTAAGAAGAGCAGATGTCGTACTGTGTCCCTTGCGGAATCCGGATTGATAGGAATTTAGGATGTCATTTTTATTGAGAAATAATGAGAGTTGGGTGTGAACGAGATGTTCTAGAACTTTTGAAAGAAATGGCAGGATCGATATGGGTCGAAAATGCGACGGAGAAGATGGATTTGTGGTTTTGGGGAGAGATAGAATATGGGCAAGCTTCCAGCTTAAGGGAAAGTAACAAGAAGATAGAGAAGAATTGAAGATATTTGTGAGAGCTGGCAAAAGAAAAGGTAGAATCAACTTTATCATTCTAGAACAAATTTTATCGTTTCCAATTGCACAAGAAGTAATTGAGAGAACTGACTTTTTGACATCAGCCTGCGTTAAAGTATTAAAGTTAAATTGTTTATGTTGAGCGATAGGACAGAGCGACAGTTCCAAGAGTGTCCTATTTTTTAAAAAGGAAGATAACAATACTGGAGAAGAAGAATAATGTTGGTTCAAAGAATCTAAATCTGTTATATCGGTTGCCACCTTGGAGCATTTGCCTATACCAATAGTTTTGAGGAAACTCCAGGCTTTTGCGGAATCACTGTTACGAAGAGAATCATGAAAATAACGTCTTTTAGCGTTTCTACATAGCCGATTGCAGTTATTTCGCAGAAGCCTGAAGCGGCATAAGTTGTGGTCCGAAGGAAATCGCTTTAATCTTCTCTTTGCTTTGTCCCTTCGTGCCATTGATTCTTTTATGTCAGCAGTAATCCATGGTGCTGGGTTATGCCTAATTTTTGTGCGTTTCAATGGAGCATGACCATTAAAAAAGATTTAAGAGAATCGAGTTGAAGTTCTGCACCACGTCATCCACGTTCGAGCAGCTGCTTACACTTGACCAATCAATTGCTGCCGCTTCCTGCCTTAATACCTTAATATTAATATTTTTGTAACTGCGGACATAGCGAAATTGTATTTTAGACTTAGGCGGTCGAATACGAAAAGATAGGTAAATAAGGTCGTGGTAAGAGAATGATGCTTCTAATTGGCCGTGAATTACAACATTATCTGAAGCTGAAACTATGATTAAATCCAGAAGTGATGGTGAACAATTGGGGAAGTGGTGGGTTGAAGAGAGAGATAGAATTTGAAGATTGTATGCGGTGACCAGAGTTTGCAGTTTATGCGAGCGATAATCGTTTTTGAGTAAACATGTGTTAAAATCACCCATCAATATCACATGACTATAAATAGGGCAATATTGGTGCAAAATGCTGTCAAGGTTATTAAAATAGTTAATGTGAAGATTGGGACTGTATAATACCCCTAGTAATACGTTAGTATGCTGGAGGGAAACTTCGAGAAAGAGGTGCTCTGCTGATTCCGTGTAAGGGGATGGTGAAGCGCTAACAATTTTAAACGGAATATCAGCTCGCAAGTAAATCGCAACTCCACCACCACCCTTACCCACTCTATCGTTTCGTGTTAATACGTAGCCAGGCAATGAATATTGAGCCGAGAGAAGCGACGGCTTTGGGAATGTTTCAGATACCAGAAGGGCGTCAATGTGACTACTGCTTATGGATGCAAGAAGATCGGAGTAATGGCTAGGAACACTTTGGGCATTGATATGGACAACGTTGAAGTAATTAGGAAAAGGAGAAAAGACCCTGGAGATACATTCGCGCAGCTCGAGAGACTCGGAGCTGTCACTTTCGGCACTGACGAAACTGTTTAGTGGCGATGAGCATGAGAAAAAGCTATTATTGAGATCGGGAATTATGTCCATCGATTACTTAAAAATTTACTTATACCTACAGTTACAAAAAGTTACTAGAGAAAATATGTTACCTAAATTTATGTGTTAAAATATATTGTCTTTTAATATTTTGTTTGGTTCTACAATAACACAGATCAACTCAACCGTGTCACAAGCACAATAGAAGAAATTTGCTGTTAAAGTGAATTATTACACAATAGACAAAAAATAAATAAATACGCAATTATTAATAAGGTGGGCATTAACACATAGAGCACAAGAAAAGATCAGCCGGTACATCATGGGGTAGTGAGAGATCATCGCTTCGGTTAAAAACTATACTGCACGACAATGACTATAGGGTAGTTACTATTTTAAGAAGCAGAGAAAAAAAAAAAAAAATTATACGCAAAAGTATACTCAATCGGGACCTATGTACTTCTCAAGCCGAAGTACATTGTTTGTATATAAATTTCATAATACCCACATAGCGCTAAGCACAAACTGTCAGCCGACAACGTTTCGGTCGAACCGTGTTTACGCGTGCGTTATAATGCGCCGGACTTTAAGAGACCGTTTGTGCCCCGTGACGTAGTGACTAGTTGTTGACGCGGCGACGCGTTTTCCTTTGGACAGTTTCAACAGTTGTGCGTTTTTGTGGTCCAGCAGTGCTGTTTTGTGATATGTTTGTATCAGTAGAAGTTGGAGGATATTTGTTCAAAAGGACTAGCAGTTCTGTCATTGTTTCAACTCTACGTCGAGTCTTATCTGGTAGAATCAGTGTTGTTTTGCCTTCGGATGACCAACACTGTTTAATACCAAAATGTTTGCGTGCAGCAGTGAATATTTGATGCCGAGTCTTGGTTAAAAATTCGGATATTGTTACTCCAGATCCCTTAAGGTTAGTCTTGCTATCCCAGACCAACCGTCTATGTTCCATATTGACGAATCGAACTAGAACAGGCCGAGTTTTGCTTGAAGGGGAACCAAGTCGATGGCAAACCTTAATATAATCTTTATCCAAATCAGTCAACTTCAATTGGTCGGATATAACTTTTTGGATTATGTTATGTATATTTTCATCACGTCCTTCCGCAATGCCATGGAATAAAAGTACTTTTCGTCTCATGGCCGTCTCGTGCCTATCCAATCCAGTACGTAACATGTCAATTTGAGCTTTAATGGTGGAAAATGACTGCCAGACAAATAACTTAAAATCAGAGAACTCGCGGGACAGAGAAGCGATATCAGGGTGAGTGTTGCTTTCAGTATTTAATTTTGAGAGTTTTTCTTCGTATTCGTGCATACGGGACCCAAACATCCTTTCAAGTTCGTTCAGATTGTTGGTCAGCTGGTCATCCATAATTAATGCGAGCGAAATTCTTCTTTATAATAGATATTGGTAAAGGAGTAATAGTGAACAATGTGCACTGGTGAGTTTGACGAACACTTATTTCATTTGTTTATCACAATGTGCAATAAAACCAAAATTAAAACGATATAACACAGCGCGCACCGAATTTACGTGTTAACGCATCGACTACCCGCCGACTTTGTTACATATATTGAACGATTGGTACTTTATTTTTTTCATATCAAAGTCAACAGTTACAAAATGGATGAAGATCTGAAATGAGAAGTGACAATAGTGAAAATAATAATGATCAAAATTCTAAAAGACTCCGATGTGACGAAGAGCCATCGATTTCAGCAGCAACGTGTTCAATACAAAATAAGATAAACTGTAGCGTTTGTCAAGTTTTTGTAAGTAGACGATATTTCATTTAATATTTAATAGTAAAACAGACCTCACTGATGTACGGTAGTGAATGTTGGGAATGGCAGAAGAAACGTGAAAGTAGGATTAATGCTGTGGAGATGAGAAGCCTGAGAAGTATAACTGGAGTGAAACGGATGGACAAAGTGAGGAACAGTGTGATAAGGAAGCGGTGCGGGGTGGTTGAAGATGTAGTGACAAGGATAGAGAAAAGGATGCTTAGATGGTTCGGCCATGTCGAAAGAATGGATGAAAGAAGATTAACGAAAGAAATATACAAGGTAAGAATGATTGGAAAAATCGGTGCAGGTTGACCAAGGCGGACATATTCCGATCAAATCGGAGATGTCCTAAAGAAAGGCCGGATCAAAAGCACACGCCACCGACGAGCGTGCATGAAGACGCTTATGAAAGTGGAGGAAGCGAGAGAGGTGTGCCAGGATCGTAGCAAGTGGAAAGAGCTGGTCTCTGCCTACCCCACTGGGAACGAGGCGTGATATATATGTATGTATGTATGTAGTAAAACAGATAATTCACCTAAGCAAGGATTTAAAAGACCAGAAATACTTTTAAATTCTATAAAAGATGACAAATCGATTTTGACTGAAGAATAATCGATAACACAGTTTACTATTTTCAAGGCTAACAAAGTAGAAATTTAGTAAATTCATTCGACCTTCAGACTGATAACTATGACATTTGTCCAGGAGACGACTTAAATATTCTCATTTCATCGTTACGCGGCACTATCACAAATATTATTAGTAATTTTGTGAATAGAGATTGCGGTTGGAGACTTGAAGAAATGAAGTGTTCAGACATGAACATTAACAAATTTAACCCCCAACGTGATTCACCCTATATTGTTTTACCTGTTGATATCAAAGAAAGCTATAACCGACGTTGAGAACATCGACCACTTATGTTTCAAAGCAGCAAATGAAAACTTAAATCGGGTATTATCATATAAATCACATTCAGACGAATTTAACTTTAATGGTATATATTTTCCCATCAAGTTAAGATATAGTCCAACCATAGAAAAATTAATTAATCGTTAGTATAAATGTTTTCCGGTTAGAATATGAAAAAGTAAGGAAAAAACATGATGTTGTCGGAGCTCTGTATTTCACAAAGCACCGTACTATTCGTCACGTCAATTTGTTATATATATATCTCCAATGGTAACAATAATCATTACTGTTATATTGAAAACTTGTCTCTTCCAGTAAGCAGCCAACTTTCCAACCAAAAGCATGCGGTTTACATGTTTTATGATGGACGTTCACTTTCTTAGTATAGAAAGATTAAGTGGTCGCCGACAACGCGACTGTTCCCATAATCAGTACTGAATTACCAAATAGTCCATCCGTCCATCCAATCAGCCGGAAGACGTCCACTGCTGGACAAAGGCCTCCCACAAAGATTTCCACTCAGACCGATCCTGGGTTACCCACATCCAATGGTTCACCGTTTACGAAGTGACGACCCCACCGCCCATTAGCTGAAGTGTATATGACTATTGAGTACATTTACACTTCATCAAATGCAATCAGTCAACCGAATGATGGCGGTATATTCATCCAAGGAAGCGGGCGGAAATCCCGGACGTGAAACAGGCAGCAGCGTTTCACCATAGGGCCACTGTAACTGCGATCGCCAAGCCGCCTGCCAAGCGTGGCGATTATGACAATTCCCCCCTTATGATGAGATACCAAATAGTGAAAAAACTTATTTGCGGCATATGTCCAGCAGTGGACATCTATAGGCTGATCACAACGATAGCGATAGTGAGGAAGAGCGCTTAAAAAATATTTAAAGATCCATTTAATTTCGAAAATAATAACACGAATATATTTAGTTTGTATGTTGAATCAGCGAATGTGGAGAAAATTAAACACCGCGCCGTTATTGAGTTCCTCACCAAGCAAGGAGAATCCTCTCCGACGGTTTTTCAAGAGCTCGTAGCAGTTTAAGCGGACTCCGCCCCTGGTAAAACCATGGTTTACATGTGGCATGGTCCTTTCAAACAAGGAAGAGAATTTGTTGAAGATGACCCCCGCTATGAACGTTCAATCGAGGCCACCACACCGAAAATCGTGACAAAAGTAGAAAAACTTGTATTGGAAGATATTGGCTGAAGAAGCAGCTTGCGGCAATCGTTGGAGTATCATCTTGGCATGACTAAGGTCAGTGCTAGATGGATTCCAACAACGATCACGAGTAGGGAAGAACATATGGCCCGGGTTGTTACTGGAGATGAAACTTGGGTTCAATACTAGGAATCGAAGCAAGAGTCGATGCAGCGGCATAGTAAAGGCACAACTCCGAAGAAGTTTAAAGTGTCACAATCGCCGCAAAGATCATCGCGACTATATTTAGGGATACAGATTTATAGTTATTTCCACTAGTTACCAGAGCTGTAAGCATGTACTATGTTTATGTGACGATATTTGTCTGCAACATTCTTATATGAAGTAGTGCCGACACCACATATGGCTGGGAAGAGGGCAGGAGGAGGATTTTTATGTGATGTACATAGTTTTTAATATGTATTTATTAAATATGCGCATTTTTCCATAAATTCATTTTCACATTACATTTTAATGTTTATAAAGGAACATTTTTGTTATCTGTTTAAACAGCAAAACAGCTATTAGCGGATATTTTTGGACATTGTATCCTAAAGATGTTCATCAGCTGTTAATGATCGCTAAATTAGATAGTATTTAAGATACTATACGTTTTGTTAACGACGCAAAGAACCGAACGATTAAAGAGGTCGGACCAGTACCACCACTGGTCGGTGTTTCCCGCTAGCCGATATACGCACAGCTACTGGAGAAGCTCGGCGACCGTTCATCAGGTATTGCCCTCTACCGCTGCAAACTTGTGACCATACGCAATAAGAACCACCATTCGTCGGTGGCGACTGCATTGAAAGGAAGCACCTTTCGAGGCGGGGAGGATGTTCTCAACGCTGTCAACGTTTAGTTTTTTGTGTTTAAAAACGACATTCTAACATTACTTTTATTCTATTCGCATTAGCGTGATCGAAAATTATCTTTCTACTGTACACAAAAAATAAACGATTCATTTTAGATCGAGAGAACGAGATCCTACTACTAGATATATTATAAAATCTTGGAAAAATAACAAACCGCTTTCTAAACATTGAACCGGTTTGATAATTTCACGTTCAAAACAAAATTATAGACTATCAATGAAAATATAAATTATCTTATTTTCAAACCTTCGTAGACCTTTTACAGAATTTGTATATAATATAATAATTAAATTTGTAGACATAGAAATTCATCCAAACTACACCTTAAAAAGGATATACAAATATTTTAACTTTATAGTGGAAAACCCAACACGGTAGCCAAATTGATATATATGTGAAGTCAAAGTTATACCACTCAATGCCATAATCCCAAAGATACCACAACTTCATGATTAAGTACTACTATGTCATTCAATAAAAACCCCAACCGAAACTCAATAGGAGAAATATAAAAATACTGCACTTCTTCAATCCAGAACGGTTGAACCAAAAAAAAAATAATAATAATGGTTCTTTATTCAACTACACTTGCGTGCAACTGAAGCGACTCAGCCGTAGATTCTCCCGGATAAGCGTGTCCGTCCACCCTTGGGTGCGGCCAGGCGAACGGCGGCGCAAGGCGCCAAAAAGCCTGGTCCCGCGCCGAAGAGAGCGACAGGGAAGGTCGCGGAAACTGCTCCGCGACCTGGGTCCTCCGTACCCGCGCCCACCCCATCTTCTTTGGAGGAGGCGTGGAATGCGGTGATACGGAAGGTGCCCAAAGAGGGGAAGGATAGTGCTCCTTCTCCGGCGAGAAAAACTATCCTGCAGGCCACGCTGCAGCAGCGGCCGAGGTAGCGACAGCGGTCGCGGCCGAAGCCGCAGCAGCAGCAGCCACAGAGCGCCGCGGCAGACGCTAATCGGAAGCGTCTCCGCGATCGTTCTGCAGCGGCAGACAATAAGAGGCGATCACGAAAGCTGCGGGCCCCGAGGTCCGCAGCCGTAGTGATCACTCTGCTGCCTGAGTCCAAGGAGAAGGGCGTCTCGTACGCCCAGATCCTGGCCCAGGCGATGCAGAGTGTGGACCTCAACGACATCGGCATTGCCATTGGATACGCGGATCCGTGGGAGCGGCGCGTAAAATGGTCGACGGTGGACGACTTTTGATAGGGTCGGTGTCGGCTCGAGTAACGTTACTCATGAACCGACCCAAGCGTTGCTTTAAGTGCCTCGAAGAGGGGCACTTGAGAGCAAACTGTAAGTCCGACTCTGACCGCAGCGACGAGTGCTTCCGCTGCGGACAGACCGACCACGTAGCGGCCGACTGTACCGCCCGGCCGCACTGCAACCGTTGCAGTTCGGAGACCGGCCATAGGCGCGACGGACAGGCGTGCTCCACTAAGGTGGCGCCGCCCCGTCATCGCGAAGGACGAATCGATCCTCCCAGTCACCGCGGACCAGGCGTGGATGTGTCACGAGGCGCTCTTGTGCTCCGGGACCCGTCCACGCCTGAGTAGGGACGGAGGCGGACGAGGCGTTCGACGATCCGTCGTCCCTCACCTCGGCCGGCAGCTCTCACCCAAAAGCCGTGTAAGACTGCGCTCGTGGCAGTACAAGGGAGTGGCCTCTCGCTTGCCGGTTACGGTCGCAAGCGATAGGTTACTAGCGGCGGTATTTCGATTTCGCGACTCTATTGCGTCGCGGAAATGGGAGACCGCTCGAACTAGACTGCGGTTGCCATGGGGCGAGACACACCTTGGCCGATTGCCCGCGATGGGAGGGGTCAGGGCCGCGCTCGTAGCGGCGATAGGGAGTGACCTCTCGCTACCGTCACGGGACCGGAACATGGACAGCAACGAGGCATCATGGAATGCCGTATCTCGATTCTGCGACTCTGTTATGACGCAGAAGTGGGAGACCGAACGTATCCGAGAGCGGGCGCCGAGGGGACAGGACGCGGTCGGAGCGCGATGGCAGCTCACCGCCGCAAGGCGGGCCCGAGCGCACGACCGCCGAATGGCTCCTCGGCAGGAACCTGGCGACGCGACCAACAAGGGCCGTCGCGCCGGCGCCCCTGTTGGAGAAGGTTTTGGGGTGCATATGGTAATGCGTCTCGTATTCCGACGCGTCGCCACGTAGGGATCTTGTCGGGAGGGGTGCTGCTTCACATCACATCTCTCCCCGGGGTGAATCCGTTCATTCAGGCGCCGATCGAGGGTCGCGGAGAAACTGAAATACGTTATCCCGCGACCCCTCGAGCATGTGGAATACCGTATGAAGATTTTTAGTCGGCACCGGACCACTCTTGGTCCCGGGGTGTGCGTTCCGTTAGCAATTTGTTACTAGATGTTAGAATTTATTCTCATTTTACCTGAATTTTGTTCGTGTCCGTGAACAAGTACGTGTTTGCTGTCTACCGTCGAAGATTTTAATATTATATTTAGTGTAATAAATGTTATAAACTTGTTTTGTGCTAACAAAGCGGTGTCGATCGTCGCTATATTTAGTTGCACGCGCACCTTGCGTCGGCTGTGAACGCGGCGCGAGGCGTGCGACGTTGCCGTCCCATGCTGTTGCCGTGTGCGCTGCAGTGCGGCGTTGCTGCGGTGCGGCTGATCCGTGTGACGTGAGTATATATCTTGAGTAGCCCCTGTGGATTATGGACTCCGATGAGGTAGGGGGATTTCCCCCCTCGCCCGGCAACCCCCCCGGCGGCGTTAAAGCTGCGTTCGTCGCTTCTGCGAACGCCGCCGTCTGGCCACGACCCTTGGTACCTCTCCTTCCCCGCAGCCTGGTAAGGAGCAAAATGCGTTTTCGGCTGCAGTCACTCAAGCGGTGGCAGCCGTTATTTCGCAGCTGTCGCCCACTGGTGCTGCCTCGGCTTCAGAGGCCAGCCCCGCTGCTGTTTCTGCGCCGGCCAAGCGCGTCTTATCACCGGATGAGACGACCGCGAGCGGAGACAGCCTCGACCCCGACCAAGGTCTAAGCTGTTGTCGCCTGGTGGTGATGCATCTGGTGAAGACTACTATACCCCACGTGCGTTGAGCTCGAGCGACGATGAGCCGAAAGGCAAGGACAGTGGCTTTGACGCCCTGTCTTCGAGGAAGCTAATGGCGCGGGTTAACGCGGCGGCCAGGATTATATCCTCGATCGCCGGGGGGCCCGCGTCGCGGCTTAATAAAGCCGATTTTGGGAAAAAGGGAGAGGACGCAAGGGACAACAGGAAAAGAGAGAAAAAACAACTTGTAGGGGTCTTATACCCCGACGATTCGGCCCATATAACCGGATGGTTGGAGGGGCCATGGGAGGTGGTGGAAAGTTGCCCCCTGCGGAGTCGCTATTACGATGCGCCGTTCTTCTTATCCTCCGCGGCCACTATTGGGTAGCGGCGGGTTCAACATCTGTCCACTGCGGGGAGCCCGGAGAGGATATCTTCCAGGGCGTCCGTGGCCTCTGGGTGACGGGTTCTGGGGAATCCGTCGTCCGCACAAAGGAGGCCGAGGAGGGGGCGCGGAACGTGTTCCGGCGCGCCCTGCAGGGGGTTTATCCCTCCTTACCAAGGTGGGGCCGCGCTAGCGGCCAGCGCTGGTGAGGGTCGCGGATGCAGGCACCAAGCCATGGCTGTGGCCCTTGCCACTAGCCATCGAGTCGATGAGCTGTGTGAAAGAATGGAAGCTTTAGAACATCGTGACCAAAAAGACGGTGTGGCTACTCTTGAGCAGTTGATTAAAGAATTAAAATCGGAATTGAATGATCGTGATCAAACCATGTTATTAAATGACGTGGAAATCTGTGGTGTTTCCGAGGAAAAGTTGAAAGCATTACACATATAGTTCTGGGCATCGCAAAGAAGCTTGGAGTGCCTCTCGAGGAGGAAGGTATAGGTCGAGCAGAACGTGTGGGGGGCCTCCGCGTCGACAAATAGGCACCGCCGCCCCGCGGCCGCGACCTATTGCTGTAACGTTAACACACAAAGCATATCGTGACTCATTACTGACTGCACGGGTTCGCCGAGGTGTTTCCACCGCTGAAATGAGACTCGCTGGGCCATCAAACTTATTTTACAGTAAAGGTGTAGTCTCCTTTGCGTTATGTTCGTAATTTTTTTTCTTTTTTTTAATTTAGTTACAGCTCCTCGCTTATCATATACATGTATAGTTTTTTTTTTTATAACACTTATTGTATTTTTATATCTAAGTCTTTGTCACGGATTCTAAATTTTATTCTGGATTGTGTCCGTTCTCAGTGTTAATTTTCTTTTAAATATTTTAACTTTTTTTTATTATTAGTGGCACCAACTGAAACTCAGCGCAGCAGCTTTTAGTTGCAGCATATAGCTGAGTTGGATGCCATTTCGGTGTGTGTAATTTAATATGTGTATGTCAAATTGTTATATACCGAATAAAAAATTTCTTTCTTTCTTTCAAAAGAAACCCAACACAACTGATCATTTAAAAAAGAAAAGTGCGGTAAAATTGAAACATATATACAATTGGTTCGCAAAGGAACGTCACGGAAAAATCATTATTTGTACGGAAGTTACGTTGAGCGGTTATTGAAAGGCTTTAAAGATACAAACTTTATTCAGAATTACAACTACTTGTTACGAATGCGACAAACGAACTGATTAATATTCTTAGTTTCGTCTTATAAATAGGCGCTCGATGCAATGAGCTTTGTTTGTACAATGGTCATTTAAATCTAAAAAGTACTTAAGGTTAACTTATTCTAAGTTATGGCTACGTAACTCCTCCGCCCGAAGAATGAAGCGTGCTGGTGCTGAGGGTTGGGGTAGAGTTTCAACCCTTAGGTCCTAAACTTCTTGCATTTCAGTGTCCGTAGGCGATCTAGTCCTTTGATATCGGAATTTTCTTGCTGCTTTCCTGATAACATAACTTATACATAAAATTAGCAAAAGTATAAGTAGTAAGATTGTTAACCAACTGGGCTTTCTCTTGATAATCTGTTGTTTTTCAGTACAATTGTATCTGTATCTAATATCCTTGCATTATTTAATAAGCCGTGAACATTATCTGATTCAATGTTTTTTAGTTCAATTACTGCCTCTGCTTCGGATTGAAATTGTTACTTAGGGACTTGTAAGGTTTCTCTAATTTTAATGAATTTATCGTGTGTTTCTATGGCGATATTATTTATAATGATTTTGCATTCATTATTAATTGTTATTAAATAAGTGTCTTTAATACGTTGATATAGTGTTTCATTGTTGCACTTTTTCTGTATAATAATTTCTTTATTACACACAACAATCCTGTAATTAGATTTAATTTTTTCGTATTAATAAATCTTCATAAGCTGCAGTGATTCTGGTACAATTTAATGGCTATTTTCTTTGTGATATAATTTGGGCTATGCAATCTGTCGAAGATTGTAAAGGTTTCCAATCTGAGTGTTTACGTATTCTGAGTTCTTCATTTATATATTTTTTTTTTTTATATTGTCACGCCTTTTCCCAGTAGGGGTAGGCAGAGGTGAATAAACCACCCAAGTTTCGCCAGATGTGGTCAGATTAGGTCCCATGTAACAGGGGCGAGCCCGTTGCCACCTTATTGGGACCACCACCACTCAACACACACGAACACACACACACACACACACACACACACACAAAGATGATATCAGTGTGCGGGTTTCCTCACGATGTTTTCCTTCACCGTTTTGTATCTCGCTGTTGTAACTAAAGTTCACAAATGTACATAACTTAAATATTAAGTCATTGGTACATGCCGAGGTTTGAACCCGCGACCTTCGGAATGAAAGCCGCACGCTCTAACCATTAGGCCAGCGAGCTACTCACTATATCTTTATTTACATGTATGCATGAATCCTGGGTGTAGACACACACATTATTTCCGAGTACCAAGGTTGAGTGTTCGGGAACAAGTATTAGATTATTGGGATTAGGAATAGAATACATGTGTAGGAAGGTGAGCAATTCCATTTTAACTAGCGGTATCTCTAATGTAAAATTTAAAGTTTCGTTAGTTGTATATGCTTTTACATGTATACACTTTTCTAAATTATGAATATTAATAATGCTAGTTTCAAATGGTAATAATAATAATTACATAAATTTGATAATCATCTCTGAAAATATCAACATAGAATCTGATTTCAATCATTTACAAGGAGTAAATTACAGTGCAGCATTCACAGCTGCTAAAGTGAACGGTGCAAAAATTACAATAGAAGTGGTGCCTGATCGAGCGCGTAGTAGTAACAAAAATAGTACTGGCAACGAAGACTAAAAAGAAAAACAGAAATTTACGTACAAAAATAGGTAGACAGTAGAGTCGAATTATTCAAAAACATGTAAATAATATCCTACAACAGTACAGAATACACACAACACGTGAGGAACCAAACACACAGCTATCTAACATTATTAATATCCATAATTTAGAATAGTGTATACATGTAACAGCATACACGACTAAGGAAACTTTAAATTTTACATTAGAGATACCGCTAGTTAAATCGGAATCGTTCACCTTCCTGCACATGTACTGCATTCCTAATTCCAATAATCTAATACTTGTTCCCAAACACCCAACCTTGGTACTCGGAAGTAATATGTGTGCATACTCGCAGAATTCATACATACATGTAAATAAAGATATAGTGAGTAGCTCGCTGGCCTACTGGTTAGAGCGTGCGGCTTTCATTCCGAAGGTCGCGGGTTCGAACCTCGGCATGTACCAATGCCTTAATATTTAAGTTGTGTACATTTGTGAACTTTAGTTACAGCAGCGAGATACAAAACGGTGAAGGAAAACATCGTGAGGAAACCCGCACACTGATATCATCTTTGTGTGTGTGTGTGTGTGTGTGTGTGTGTGTGTGTGTGTGTGTGTGTGTGTGTGTGTGTTCGTGTGTGTTGAGTGGTGGTGGTCCCAATAAAGTGGCAACAGGCTCGCCCCTGTTACATGGGACCTAATCTGACCACACCTGGCGAAACGTGGGTGGTTTATTCACCTCTGCCTACCCCTACTGGGAAAAAGGCGTGACAATATAAAAAATAAAAAAAAATAAAAACTATTCTACCGCAAAATAAGGCATGCAACAACTAATGTACAAGGAACCAGCATTAACCAACAAGCATTTCTGCGTGACTCCCCAGACGCAAAGGATCTAAAAGTGTTTTGGGCAGAGTTATGGGAAAAGTCTGAAAACCACAACATTGATGCTAAACGGATAAACTTTAAATACTTCAAAACGCCAGAATTTAAATTCGAACATATCCCAAAAGACATATTTAAAAAAAGTATTTAATAAAGTACATAATTGGAAAGCTCCTGCACCGGACAACGTACTCGGTTACTAGTACAGACAATTTTCATATATACAATCATTTAAATCAATTTATTGGAAACCCTGGCGTCATACCACCCTACATCGCTATTGGAAGCACGTACACGATACCTAAAGATACGTACCCGTAACATGTTCACAAACCTTGTATAATGTTCTAACTTGTTGTGTAGCTGAACTAATTTATACACACATTAACGATAACAACATTTCAGCCGAACAACAGAAAGCGTGTCCTAAATTCAGTCAGGACTGTAAAAGCAATTAGCTATAGATTGATAATAATAGTTTGGCAAATACCTCCCTTCCGCCTTTTGTCTTTTGAATTTCGCGGCTATGTACAAAGCGCTACAGAGCTCGTATCTGGCAATACTATACATAATTGAAAGGTCTTGACATAACCTACAAAACGACGCTATGCATAATTAGTTTGATATTGCGTTCAACAGTTATAGACGTGTAAACATTGAGTTCACTAACGCCGAAATTCGCGCTATTTTAAAGTTTTCCTTCGTTAAAGGCAAATCCGCTAGAGAAACGTTCCGCGTTATATTATCGCAAAACCAAAGAACAAAATCGGATTTATACACCATGTACATTGGTTATAAAAAAGCATATGATTCAGTTCAACATTCCTGGTTACTACAGGTTCTAGAAATATCTAAAATTCATCCAATAATTATTAAACTCCTGAAATGCACGATGTCACAGTGGAAATCAAAAATTAAACTCAGCATACATACACACATATATATCACGCCTCGTTCCCAGCGGAGTAAGCAGAGATCAGTAGCCCTAGCACGAATAACTTGCGAAAACGTACCGTTAACGTATCGAGATCTCGATATGACGAAGATAGTCGGCAGCACGAACAACATCTTGCCAACTATCGAATGCTCGGTACGAATTCGTTATTGACGTCATCCTCACGTAAATAGGGACGGTTCTTGTGGAATGAAACGCATGACATATGGAATGAATGATTTGTTCTGAAACTTAACCAAGCTGTAATTTTATTTTAAACTTTTGAATTTACGGTTTATTTATTTAAAAATAATTAACTAGTGCATGTAAAGTGAAGTACATATGAAGAAAGATATTTAGGAACATAATATGATATTAAAATCGAAGGAATAAAATAGTGTTTTGGATACCAAAACAAAAAATTTAGGATTCTGAACGAATCCACTTATGTCGGCCAAGGCCAAGTTTGTTTATGTTTACTTTAGTTCGAAGACTTGAGAAGAGCGAGTGTTTCATTGTTTTACACTATGAGAACTAGCCACTTACAGTATGTGTTAATGGTGGAATTTATGGAAGCGTAAGTACTTATAAAGTTCTCATTTGTTAGAAAAATTTATTATGTCAATTGTTTCAGTCAATATTTATGTAATGTGCCATACAATTTATATTCCAGGAATGGAGATTTATCAAAACCCTCAGGCGGTCCACGTGGTCGCAATTTTATACGGTCGAAGTGGAAAGATTTAACATCATTATTAAATAGTGATTCTTCAGGAGATCCTAAGACTGAGGACAAGTGGCGTAAGGTATGTCAAGCGTTAACTCAAGGGACGCTATTTTTACTGCTGAACCACTCGACTCAATCTACCTAACCACTTTGTTCACTTTGTTATCTTTCTTGTTGAGAAATTCTAATTTAATGTTTGTATGTTATTGAAGGTGTGGAGTGATTATAAGAACAATTGTAAGAAAAAGTGTGCTAAGTGAGTTTGAGGTCCAAGAAAGAATAAGACAGAGAGATGATGAGCTACGGATGCAGGGTCAATGACTGGAATTTGAGAAAGAGGCAATGAAAGTTTTTGTGAAGTATATGAAGAGAAAGACTTAAATTAAGTTTAATATTTTATTTCTATTTTCTATTTAAGTTAATAAACAAAAGTAAAATTATATATGAAGTCTACTAATTTTATCCACTAAAATACTTCTTATAGCCCTACCCCTAATTAACCCATCTCCTGTAGTATTCTCTTGGAAAATATGTTCAGAGATTGTTATAGCCATATTTGGGTTTTCAGTCTGTGCTGGTTCTGGTACATTGAACTCAATGGCTAAGTTGTGCAATACAGAGCATGCTGTTATGATTTTGCACATTTTACTGGAGCATAGTGTAATGTGCGATCTTTACACAAACAACGCCATCGGTTTTTAGACGCCCAAAAGTATTTTCAATCGCTACCCTGGTCCTTCCATGAACTGCTGTATATTTATAAGCTGGAGTTCTCTCAACAGCGTCTAAAATTGGTGTCATTAACCTGAAATGTTTAAATTTTATGTTACATTTGAGCTTTACTCACAATTGAGACTTGGGACTGCCCTTAGCGTTGCTAACATACATGAGCGAGTCACCACTTACCATCATGTGGGCCGTATGCTCATCTATCTACTGAGATATAAAACAATCTTACCTTAAGTTCCAAACTTATCCTGGAACTTGCTTTTAAACATGTTTTTGTTCAAGTAGATTACAAAGAAACATGAATGATTCTTTATTCAATCGGTATCTCTTTTAAATTCCGCGTCATTTATGTCCATAGGATTATTTTTCTTTCTCAGAGCAACTCTGCGTGTAATTTCTCTATAAGTAATAAAACCAAATGATTCTCAATTTATGTCTAGAAAATATAATAATATAACACGACTGACTGAGGTAGGTACTTACCTAACTTCTCTTGATGAATACTCTTCATTTTCAGGTAAACTTGCAGCAACAAAATAATGTAAAGGACTACGCTCGTACATAGGTGGTCTTTGCATTTTGAGCAATTTATTAAATTAAATTGTATGTAAGAACTAACTGTGATAAGAAAATTATTAATAAAAATTAACTTAAAAAATAACAACACTGTTAAAATTATATTTAAACACGTTACGAAACCTCTCTCACCAACAAATTTTAAGTGAGTAACGTTTTGACAAGACTCGACAGCCAGCCTCCGAGATTTACATTACCGTACGTCAAAACTATTGTTCATGCTCGCAATTATGGCGTTAGCTTGTTTATAAGTTTCGAGTATCGTTTACGTGACGTACGATTGCGATGCGAAACTTGTTCGTGCTAGCAAAATTAGTTCTTTTCACGTACGATAGGGGCGCTGTACAAATGTCATACAAATAAATTCGATAACGATACGATTACATTTTCGCAAGTTATTCGTGCTAGTGCCACTGGTCCATGCACAGCTAAATGTAAATAAATATATTGAAAATATTGAATCGTCTTTAAAAAACAACATTAAACATTTTTGGAAATATACATCAGACCTAAAAGTAACTAATACAGGATACCCTCAAGAAATGAGACGATTCTGAGGTATCTAAGGACCCAAATATCATTGCTGAGTTATTTTCTCGCCATTTCAAATCTGTTTTCGAACCATTAACTCACGATCACAATACCATAATACATCTTAATGAAACCACTGACATATATCTGTGTGACATTGAACTAACGCTGTCTGAAATCCACAGAGCATTAAGAAATATTAACCTAAATAAAGGAGCAGGGCCAGATAAAATAGCTCCAATATTTTTAAAGCAAACTTACAAAACCATGTGTGTTCCTCTTTATATCATCTTCAACAAAAGTTTGAAATTCGGAACATTTCCTAATCGATGGAAAATAGCAAATATAACACCAATTCATAACTCTGGCTCTAAGAACGACATAAAAACTATCGACCGATATTGATCCTTTCAGCAAATCCAAAGGTACTTGAGAGACTTATTCATCACCACACGAACCAGACACTTAAAAATCAGATTTTGGACTAACAACATTCTTATCTTTATTAACCACCTCTTTACCAATTTAGATCATAAAGCACAAGTAGAAACCATCTACACTGATTTTCAAAACGCTTTCGACAAAGTCGATCACATACTTTTGCTGCACAAAATTTCCTTTAACAGCATCAAGGGGAATCTTCTTCGTTGGTTTGCATCTTATTTACAAAACCGCACACAACCTGTAGTCATCAATGGTCATTGTTCCTCACCTGTGGAGGTCACTTCCGGTGTACCACAGGGGTCAATCATCGGGCCACTGCTCTTCGTCCTATTTATTAACGATTTCTCATCATGCTTCAAACATTGCAAATTTTTGTTATACGCAGGTGACTTAAAATTATATCATTCAATATCAAACGTAAACGACATAAAGATGATGCAAAGTGACCTGGACAGGCTAGATTACTATTGTAAAATAAATAAACTACATCTGGCCTACAACAAGTGCAAGCATGTAACTTTTACAAAAAATAATACTTCCATCTGGGCGCACATAAGCCTATTTCGGAATCTACTATTAGGGACCTGGGAGTGATTCTTGATACGAGGTTAGCCCTTGATAAGCATATCGACCAAATTTTAAAGAAATCCCACAGAATGTTGGGTTTTATCACTCGTGTAACAAAACCTTTTAAATGTAAATATAGTTTCATTATTCTGTATAATTCATTAGTAAGATCACAATTAGAATACGCGAGCTCCATCTGGAGTCCATATGATACAATATACTCTTCTAAAATCGAAGGCGTGCAAAAGAAATTTCTACATATACTCAATTATCGAGTGCGTTGTACTCGCGACTCCTACGAAAACTTAAAATGCTCTCACTCTAAAATAGACAATCTTTGTCTAACACATACGTTCTCAGGAACACATGTGTTGGAGAGATGAACAGCCCTGCGTTGCTGTCCAAAGTAAAGTTTCTAGTACCATCTAAGGTCACACGATCCAAACATCTATTTCATGTTTCGACTACCCGAACCAATACAGGTAAACGCGACCCTCTGTACAGGATGTGTGACCACCTCCACGATAAATTTTTCAGTAACCGGGATATGTTTTCATGCTCCCGCACTGCTTACAAGGACGAAATTAAAAAAATACTGTACAACAGTAATAAATGTTCCCGTTTGATTGTCTCTCGTAGTTTATAATTTATATAAATTTTTGGCTTCATATTAAAATTCGATTCGATTTAACTTGTAACCATAATCCGTTTCTATGATTCAAATTACTATTTATTAATCTCGTGTTGTCATGTTGTGTAAATCAAAAATGTTCTCAGTGAGACTACTTAAGGAAGCGATTGTAATTATTTCTATGAATTTTCGCTTGTGATTTTTTAGACTTATTGTTTCTGTTTGTCTGCAATAAAAAAAAATAAACTTTCATCCGTCACTTTAGATATGTCATAAAGATACAAAACAGAAGTTAAAACAACAATTTCAACATCGACTCATTAGTATCTTTAAAACTCAACTTAATTCCCGATACACAGTAAAAGCCAATAATACATTCGCCTCTCCAGCATTAACATATTCTTTTGGAATTATAAAATGGACAAAATCTGACCTTAAATCTATTCAGCGCAAATTAAATACCACAATGACAAAATTCCGTAAGCATCACCTTAGATCTTGTCTACAAAAACTGACACTCCCTAGAAAAGATGGTGGCAGGGGACTTATAGACATTACTAATTTACATAACAAACAAATAACAAATCTTCGTAACTACTTTCATAAGAAAACCGAATCATCCCCTTTTCATAAAGCAATTGTACTGAACGATCGCAAATCAACTCCATTAAACCTTCAAAACTACACCACACAAAACAACCAACAACTGATAGACGACAAAACGAAACTAGCCGAATGGGCGGTAAGTCACTGCATGGAAGACACCGCCATGACTTATGCCAATCTAATGTCGACAAAGAGGCGGCGAACGCTTGACTCAAACATGGCGAACTCTTCCCGGAGACGGAAGGTTTCATAATGGCTATTCAAGACCAAGTAATAGAAATGAAGAACTATCAAAAATACATTATAAAAACCCTCTCCTCCGACATGAGCAGAAAATATATGTAGCTGAAAAACTATCCAGCACATCACAGGAGCATACAAAACAATATCCCAAACCGATTACAAGCATAGGCGTGACCAGATAGCGAACATAATCCATCAAAAACTTGCACACCTATACGGCTACATCCCATCCACACAACCATATTATAAATATGAACCCGAAACAGTTCTAGAGAATATCAAGACAATGTTATACTACGATGGAGCAATTCTCACTGACCGAACAATCCACTATAATAGACCAGGCATCACGTTAATAGATAAACCTAACAACACCGGTTACCTAACAATAGCTGGAAGAAGAAATCACCCGACTTTGGCGTCTTAAAAAAGTAATAATAGTTCCCATCGTTATTTCCACAGCCGGTGTTACACCTGAACAACTGCACGATTCGATCAAGTCTCTCAACCTACCAGAAAATACATATAAAATGTTACAAAAAGCAGCCATTTTAAATACATGCGAATAGTGAGGAATTTTTTTACAAATTGAGCCATGCAAAGACCAGCCCCTTTTGGAATCCATAACTTCATCGTAATCACCGGCCCTCCTATCATAAACCTTCTAGTTATTCGCGCCAAGATTCGCACTTTTTTTTTATTAACCTGTGTAACAAAATGCTAACGGAACGCACACAACGGGACTAATAGTGGGCCGGTACCGGGGTAGTGTCGGACTCCAACCGACTTAAAAGCTTCTCACGGAATTCCACTCTCTTCCACATGTTCGAGGGGTCGCGGGATAACATATTTCAGTTCCTCCGCGACTCCCGATCGGCGCCCGAATGAACGGGTCCACCCCGGGGAGGGATGTGATGTGAAGCAGCACCCCTCCCAACAAGATAAGCCCTACGTGGCGACGCGTCGGAATACGAGACGCATCACCATACACACACCCCGGGAACCCTCTCCAAGGGGGGCGCCGGCCCGACGGCTCTTGTCGGTCGCGGCGCCGGGTTCCTGCCGAGGAGCCATTCGGCGGTCGTGCGCTCGGTGAGCCGTCATCGCGCTCCGACCGCGTCCGTGTAATAGGCAGCTGCCAAGGTATCGTTTGTCTGAGCGTTGCTCGACGCGCAAGCGATAAGCCACCGAGTTATTTAAACACTTATCATTATAATATGACTCTAATACTCGTGGGAATTCTTAAACATTTTTTTTTTTATTCTATTTTAAGCCATACAGCATTTAGGTTAAGCCGGCTACTATATAATTAAACATGAACCTTAAAGAAGCTATCAACAAGAAAACTTAAGATTCTTTTACTATCATTACATGAAAACTGTGAACTAAATACTCTGTGAAAAACTAAAAATAAATCTTGTCGACTGCATCCAATATCACTAATAACATTTGCTCGCTCTGCTCCGTTCCGCTCACACGCCATTAAAATATGATATAAATCTTCTTTAACATTTTGGAATGTATCGCAATAAGGATTATTTCTTTTGCCCATTAAATATTTGTACACATTGAGTGGGACGTGTCCAGAGCGCACTCTCATACAGATAAGTTCTCTACGGTTAAGATTACATTTGTAGAAGCACGGGATTTTAAGTGGCTCGGACATAAGCGTCTTGTACCATATCCCTTTTTCTTTAGAAATTTTGTTAAACCACGTTTTCCAAACATCAATAATAGTTTTTGCTACTTGTCCCAGATAGTCAGTGTGATGAGGTACCTCCTCACTATATATATCGTTACCTTCTATTCCTACATGTGAAGGAAGCCATTGTATTCTAACTTGATCACCGTTACGTATTAAATTCCAAATACATTTAATAATGGTGAAAGCTTCACGTCTACCAAAGTAACCTTTTTGGCATTTTAATAGATGGTGTAATGATGATACCGAGTCGGTAAGTATTATATAATTATTCGATTATATCCGCAGGATTCGGCGTAACAAAGAGCTTCTAGTATTGCAAGTAACTCTAAGCCCATTATAGGAATCAGCTTATTATCTAAGAACTCGAGTCGTTTTGTAACCATGAGATTAAAAACTTTGCAAATACAATCTAAAAGAGATATTGGGCGAAATTTACGAACGGTAGTATTTTGTTTGGCGATAGCAATGATCTTTATTTCACGCCACTGATGTGGAACTGACGCGTACATATATATGAGATTGTACACATGCAACAGTATAATTTTAGTTTCTGTGGGTAAGTTAAAAATCATAGAGTGTACTATAGTATCTAAGCCTGCGGATGTGTCTTTTTCTTTAAGAACTGCGTTAAGCTCGGATAATGTGAATTGAGGCATTACTATATCTGACTTATTGTGTTGACAGGGCTGAAGACTAACACAGTCCGGGACTAGGTCGGAGAGAAAGCTTTCAGCATCTACGTCCTGCAAAAAATCCTGCTTGTTTACACCTTTTTAACCTTTGATCCATCTCATTTTATTCCATAAAACTGAATTAGAAGTGTTGAATTTTTATTATTACAAAACTGTTGCCATGATTCTCTTTTAGCTGATTTGATCATTCGTCTGGCTTCTTTGATTTTATTTTGCAAAGTAACAAAATTTTCATTTGTACGATTTTTGCGAAAGTTTTTAAGGGCCAACCTCCTTTCTGCTACAATTCGGGATAAATCTTGGTTCCACCAACTTTTTGGGATGAATTTAGGATGTTGATTTTCTGGGCATTTAGAATAAGGTGTAGCTTTATCGGCTGCCTTATTTATGGCTAGGAGAAGTCTATCATAACAGTCTTGTAAATCTTTATTTAAAGTAAAATCTACGCAATTCCTACTTACCTCCTGTTTGAACATGGCCCAATTAGCTTTTTTAATATTTCGTTTGTTATTTACGTAAACATATTGACAACTGTCCTGAATTTGGATTAAAGCCAGGCGATGATCACTACCTAAGCATTCGTTGTACACTGACCAATCTAAGTGCACAGCTATATCTGTGCTTGCTAAAGTAATGTCTGGTGCAGAAAGTACTGCTTCTCCATTAAGCATTGCAAAGCGGGTGGGACCACCATTATTCAAATATATGAAGTTGTTATCTATACTTCTCTCTGCAAGTAAACACCCACGAGTATCAGTTTTACAGGACCATGCCCTGTGGTCACATATGGCGTCTCATAGTCTCGTCTACCTATATTAAAATTTTGCGGAGAATACACTGCTATTATATATTTTATTTTACTAAAATTAAGCAATTGAATACAAAGATGTTCTAACCGGCAGTTCGGTGTAGCTGTAGTGATCAATTTTGATTAAATCGAATTATGCATAAAAATGGCGACGCCTCCGTAGTTATCCTGCCTATCCACCCTTAAGCAATAATAGCCAGATATATTTACATTTACCCCCGGTGACAGCCATGTCTCCGAACAAACACAAATATTGATTTTTTCTTGATTTAAATACGATTCTAATTCGTTTAGTTTAGGAATAAGGCTTCTACAATTCCATTGCACAATTTTAGATTAATATTCCTTGTTTTAGTATATTATTTATTTTTTTATTTGTAACTTTAGTTGACTTATCACGCGAGTCACCCTATTTTTAACACTTTGACATGATATCTTGGGAATTATATATTTTCAATTAAGTCGTCAATTTGGTCTGTGTAACTATAAGTAATTACTTGGATATTTTTTATTCCGTAAGTAGAATCAAGGTATTCTTTAACTTGTTTTCCGTTTAAAGGGTATGCTTTAATTGAAGTGGATATAAAACTGTCCATTTCTTCCCAATTAATAGAATCAAGATCACTTTTAGTCGTTTTCTTTCGCTTTTTATCAGTTATTACATCTATGTCTTGTGAGCAACTTTGCGATAATGCATCACTGTCCTCGTCGCTAGGAATTTCACCGGTAGTCTCCTCCATTGGTTCCTGCGTAAGTTCCGATGTAGATGAATCAGTTGGCGGATGAGGACGTTTAAAGGAACACGTTTCAGTATTGAGCAGTGTCTTTTCTTCTATTACGTCAGAGATGTTTAAAACAATATTTTCTCTTTTTAGCACAGAAAGCACGTCATAGTATCAGAAAATAGATTGATCCAATAATTGGCCTCATCGTATTCCATAGGCATCCTTTCAGGTAGGCGACTAAAATCTTCAGGTGCTATATACACCTGCCGACGGAAACTTAATATATGGCTATATCCTGAATCGTTTAGCCCCGCACGCAGAAATGATATTGACGACGTTGGTTCAATTCCTATTTCTTGTAATTTTTTCTCTATTTCCGTATGTGGTATAATCGGACATACGTTCGAGAGAATAATACGTTTGTTTCTATAATATTAATGAGTGAGCGAACACTTAGTTTATGCCCTTGAATAGTTATAAATTTTTTGTTATCAATAATGTCGTCCGCTATCAATTTTGATGCTAAATGTACACAAATGCGGTTGTTAGATATTCTGGATAGGAATCGAATTTGAGCTGGATCGATTATTTTTCCTAATGCTAGAGCATAGTCTTTAATTTGAATGTTTCCCAGGGCATCGATGACAACAGCCTGGTCTTTTTTCGGAAACATTGTATTTTGAGCAACGGTGGTGTAACACAATGTAGTGAGAGACGTTTGTAAACTCATTTTATTCCTGTAGTCAGAAATACGAGGAAAAAATTTGGCAACTGATTAATAAACAATAATGAACTTCCGTAGCATTTTTAACAAACCAAAAAAAGAAACGGAACTGAGGGTACGGTAAGGCACGGCACATGCGGTCGTTGCGCACCCGTGTTTAACACTGAATTCTATAACTTAAATTTTACAGAATTAGGTATTAATGTAATTTCTTGGCGGGATCTCCTCCTTGGGATCTGGAGGCAGAGTGCCTCTCATCCATATATCGATGGAGATCCGAGCTCCGATCCCGAGGAGAACAGATTCCGTCAAGAGAATGGAAACTGCGAATATTCGAATTTCGACAGTCTGTGCTTGCAAAGTGGAAAGAGCGACTAACCAACCCTCGAGCAGGTAGCAGGACTGTAGAAGCTATACGTCCCCTCTTGGATGAGTGGATAGACAGGCGGTACGGGTCACTGACCTTCCGGTTGGTGCAGGTGCTTTCAGGTCATGGGTGCTTTGGTAAGTACCTGTGCCGCATAGCCAGAAAAGAGCCGACAACTGAGTGTCATCATTGTGTATGCGACGAAGACACTGCGCAGCACACCCTGGAGCTTTGTTCAGCTTGGGTTGCTCAGCGCCAAGACCTCGTCGCTGTTGTAGGGGATGACCTCACGCTGCTTGGTCTTATTAAAGCCATGATCAGTAGTGAGTCGTCGTGGGACGCTGGCTTGACCTTCTGCGAGAAAGTAATGTCGCAGAAGGAGATTGCAGAGAGGGAGCGAGAGAAAAACACCCATCTCTCAATCCGTAGGAGGGTACCTGGGCGTCGTAGGAGGATGTTCCACGCTTTACAACCTCCATTACGGAGGCCATGGTGGCGGATTTGGGGAACCCGTTACCAAGTACGTTAGGCCTCGAGATGGAGCGCGCGGTACTTCCGCCTATTACTGGTAAATGGGGTGGAGAGTTCCAGTTTCACCCCGAGATGCGGCCTCATTATGGCCTATCGCCGTCGAGACCACAGTTGTGTGCGAAAGCGTTCCTATTGTTTTGGCTAAAGCGTTGAGACGTACACCGTGGGGTTTTAGCCGGTATGAGTCCGGCATAACCCTTCTGTTGCCCCCACAGCAGAAGGGTATCCAATGTAGGATTTCCCCACGATAAAAAAAAAAAAAAAGGTATTAATGTAATTAGATTAAGGTTTTCGATTTCACCTATCACTTCAGTTCGATTTCATCATTAGGATGGATTTCGGGTAAGGCTGACGGCTGTGACGTCGATTGAGACAAGCTGGGTTTTTCATTGGTTTGTGTTTCAGGAGCAGCTAGAGGCGGCGGCAATAACGTCCCAAGGTTTGGGCTGAGAAGGTCTGCAGGAAGTGAACCTAGTTCATCAGGGTTGAAAGATGGAGGTGTTATAAACAGATCCATTAGGTCTTAATCTGACTCGGGTGGAGAGTTCTCAGGAAGGACGGGATTTACCGAATAGCGAGAACGAGCATCGGCATTGACGTTAGTTTTGCCCTTTGTTTACTGGATATGTCTATTTCCGTTTTGTTAATGGTTGTTTCTTTTTTCACATTTTCCAACTTGTTTCTGAATTGTGTCCAGTCTGGTTTCCTAGTGTTGTATTTCCGAGTACTTCTTTTAGAGCCTATCCCTTTTGATTGAAGAGAATACAATTGTAATCGCAGCTGGTGATAGCCTGTACCACCTGTATAATTGTATATCCGTTAGTCTTAAGCAGCGCGATCGCGTTGTTCAGATTTTATGTCGAGAAAACCCAACACATTTCGAGTACAAATTACTGGATATCATATTCGAACTCTTCCAGCTTTAGTCTCCAGCGAATTAAACGGGATCCTAGGTCTTTACAACATTTATTATTACACCGGTCGGGCGTTGGGATGCGCGGTAGACCACGAGACAAACTTAACTGGCGCTGCGACACATGTCGTATTGTAAAAAGTACTGGGCGAAATAGGGCGCCAATCTCGGAAAATCCCTCTCTGCCAAAACCCTCAGAGGAAGATATTGTAAGTAATATCAAGGATCTCCAGAAAGAGCTTGAATCGATACAAAAAGAAGTTAATAAGAAGACACCTGGTACCGAGATGGGGTTGGAGGAAAGAATAGAAAGAGTGGAAGCAAAAATAATGGACCTTGAGAATATCGCGGAATTATTTAATAGCTTGGAATCAAGGGTTACAGCACTTGAGTAACGCAACAACTATTTAGAGCAATCCGAACGTGTGGAATTCCGGGGAACTTCACGGAGTTACTGAATACGAGAACGAGCAACTAACGGACGTCGCCCTCCAAATTGCAGACACCCTCTTAATCGATTTGTCGAAGTCGGACCTTAAGATGGTAAGACGACTAGGTACTCAAAATCGGAAAATCAATAACAAACTACGACCAGTTCTTATAAAATTTCATGACCAAAATAAGAAAAGTACGCTTCTCCGAACTATGAGAGCAAAACGAGGTATCAAAATGGCAGCACTGGGTTTTGAAGAGGATAAAAATACGGTATTAGTGTCAGAAAATTAAACACCTGCTAATCGCAATATCTTTTACGAAGCCCGAATTTGCTTGCACCTATAACTGTCGCATATATGTCCGTAAGAACAAAGATTCCTTACCTATACACATCAAGTCAAAAAACCAATTAGATTCTCTTTAATTAGACACTCCTATTATCACGTCACACACATATATATATAATATATATCATATAAGTTGATAAAAAGACTGCGCGCCCGTTTACAACGTTGTTGAACATTATTAATCTATTATATTTTTTATCTGGTGCATTTATTTGCATGCAAGTGTATTGGTTTGTCTAAAAGACTAAATGGAAGATATCGCCGTATTGTATCTGCGCACGTATTTGAAGGTCGTTTTGGTAATTCCTAAACTGCATACAAAACTACCCCATCCTACAAAATGAGATTAATTCTGTTTGCCTATCATAAAGTATCATATAATATCACTCATTTGATTGCGCTTTACTTTTTCTTCGTCGTTCGATATATATATACTATAGTTTTATTTACTATATTTTAATATCTTGTCGTAAAAAAAATAGTTAAATACCTTACAATGGGATTGATAAATATAGCATCCATTAATACAGGACGGGATGAACTTCGAGAATGTTTTAGAGCAAATAATCTCGATATTTTATGTCTAAATGAAACCTGGCTTACACCAGACACCAACGTTCAGTCTTACCACATACCGGACTACAATTTAATTCACCCTCCTCGTGTATCGCGCGGTGGTGGTGTGGGAGCTTGTGTACGGTCAGATATTACAGTACGCCAGTTAAGCCACCCTGTTGGTGTACTTGAGCAAACGTGGCTGGAAGTCAGGCTCAAACACAATAAGTTGGCATTGGGTGTCATTTATCGGCCTCCCTCTCAAAATTGGACAGCTGCATATGGACTCATTAAACGAATCCTTGGCCATCTTTGTACCTCAATACGCTAGTATAAGTTTATTAGGTGATTTTTATATTAATTGCATGAATCCTAATAAAACTGTTTACACACCGTCTTGCTTTAAGGATCTTGTAGATAATTTTCAACTAAAACAAATAGTTGATATACCTACACGTATCACACCTTCTACCGAAACTATTCTTGACGTAATATTTGTAAGTTCTAAGTTAAATCCCCACTCAATAAACGTTATTCATAACGATGATCTTAATGATCACGGTTTATTTGCGGCCAATTTTACGCTAGAAACCACGAAATTCTGCCCTAGAACAATCTCTTATAGACAGCTTAATCAAAACGCAGATGCTATTAAAAATGCTGCACAATATACTCCATGGGAACTAGTTCTCCAATAGTTTTACTAAAATGGACGGCTTACTAGATGAGTCACACTCTGACGCTGAAACTTTGTAACGAGACGTGATAAGAGAAAGAAAAATAACGATTTCAGCAGCGAATTCTCAAAACTTCGTGAAGAAATGCAAAACATGTTTCAGAATTTCATGAAATCGCAAGAGAAGGAATTTAAAAAAAATGCATGTACTTTAAAAGAAATACAACAGTCTAGTATAAATATTGAAAAATCTGTTGCATTTTTAACTGCGCAAAACGAAGAATTCCAAAAGAGAATAGAGATATTGAATAGAGATATTACATATTATAAAACTGCCAAATGAGACGAAGGAGGAACTTCTTGGTACGATTCTGTGTCTATCCGAGACTATTGGTTGTCAATTGAATAAAAATGACATCAAGGATGCTTACAGAGTACGTGGACATAGGGCCGACATAAAAATACACCTTTTGTTGTAGAAACAAACTCTACCTTTAAAAAAAATGAAATCATATAAACTTTAATCTAAAACATAAAGTAAATCTCTCCACTCAGCACTTGGGCTTATAACTTCCAAAAGACAGCCCTGTGTGTGTTACAGAACATCTCACTGCTAGGGCAGCTCGGTTGCACTTTCTTGCCCGTGATCTGGTAAAGTGCAAGTACAGATATTGTTGGACCGCTTATGGAAAAATCTACTTAAGGAAAGAGGACAACTCGCCGGTTATACCAATAAAAAGTGAAATGCAAATACAAAAACTTATGAATGAGCAATGACTGCAGTGTCAATCGATCTGCTGTTACCGTGAGTCGCGTTGTGTACAATTAAACATCTTGTTTGTTAAACTACTACCTTATACAAGTAATATTCCAAATCAATGTTTCATATTTTGCTTAACATTTGTGAGAACATGTTTTAGATTCAGACCGGATAACAAGATACTATTCCTCCCCACCCCAAACACCCACATTTTTCATTACACCTACAGAATTAGACGTCCTTATTATAAAATAATATTGTCATATTACCAATATATTTCGTAAAAACATAAATAGTACAAAAATTGTCGCTTATAGCGTTTATTATACAAACAAAGGTAAGCTTAAAATATATACAAAATACTTAATAAATCGACCGTGTTCATTGGTTGTGCATGTACGAAGGAACGGTTATAACAAAATCCATCCGCGAATACCACCCCGGGGTGACGAGGTGGGCCCGGTCATTCGGGCGCCGTTCGGGGGGTCGTGGATTGAACTGCAATACTTTATCCCGCGACCCCACGAACACGTGGATGAGAGTGGAATACCGTGTGAAGCTTTTTAGTCGGTTGGAGCCCGACACTACCACCGTCGCCGGCCCAATTTGGCGACGGGGTGTGCATTTCCGTTAGCATTTTGTTACACAGGTAAAAAAAAAAAAAAAAAAAAAAAAATTCCGGGGTGACGGTGCCATAACATTAGTAAAACCATTAACTACACATAACCCATACAGTGAAGTGAGTTCATTACACTACATCGCGTGTAAATATGAACAGCGTATTGGAGAACATAAGTATCGTGGATGACACAGAGGCTGCGCGGTGCGTCGAGTGCGACGCCCGGGTAAAACCGACCTTACGATTATTTCACAAAATATAAGAAGCATTTATTGTAATTTCTTTTTTTTTTTTTTTTATATTGTCACGCCTTTTTCCCAGTAGGGGTAGGCAGAGGTGAATAAACCACCCACGTTTCGCCAGATGCGGTCAGATTAAGTCCCATGTAACAGGGGGCGAGCCTGTTGCCACTTTATTGGGACCACCACACACACACACACACACACAAAGATGATATCAGTGCGCGGGTTTCTTCACGATGTTTTCCTTCACCGTTTTTGTATCTCGCTGTTGTAACTAAAGTTCACAAATGTACACAACTTAAATATTAAGTCATCGGTACATGCCGAGATTAGAACCGGCGACCTTCGGAACGAAAGCCGCACGCTCTAACCATTAGGCCAGCGAGCTTTTGTAATTTCTATGACTTTAAATTAGATATATGTAGTTTAACTTTCGAAATAGATATCATAGATAACAGAATGTCACTTAAACATAAACAAACCTTTGCCTACATTACGTAACTACTGTTCTTCTGCCACATCGTGTCAGAGTAATCAGAATGATGGAGTAGTCATTTATATTAAAAATTATTTAAAACCCCAGGTAAAAGAAATAAGTTTGGTACAGGCGTCCTGCCTACAATTAGATATCTACAACAGCATCGTAATATCTGTCTATCGTTCTCCATCGCCTAGAAATGCAGAAGGTTTTATTAACTCGTTGTGTGCGCACGTAGACACTCTAAACCCTCAAAAGAATATTATTATAACGGGTGATATTAATATAAATATTATACCTAAATTAGTAGAACAGACTCCTGAATATAATAATAGAACTCTCTATCTTAACATGCTATCTACGCGGGGAATACTTCCAGGACACAATTCACCTAATAGAAAAAAACCTGTTACAAAGAAATAAAACATTAGCTTTTATTGCCATTTTACAGACCTCGATTACTGATCACTACACGACATTTTTATCACTATCACAGTTAAAAGAAAATGAAGTGCATCTAAAACTATTGCTAACATATCGTTTGAAAACGCATTGAAACATCTACAAGGAGGAAATCTTAACAATCTACTCTTCTGTGATGACCCTAATGAGATTACTTATCTTCTTATACAAAAACTAACAGATTCTATTAAAGAAAATACTATTGTAACTAATATCCCTAAAAGTAAGCGAATTATTACTATCGGAATGTTAAGATGCATAAGAAACCGGAACAAACTACAAAAACAATCTCGTGATGATCCCAACAATGAAACTAAAAAACTAACATATACACATCGTAATTACTGTAACAATTTGTTGAAAAAACTTAAAAGAAACTATGACAGAAACCTGTTAGCTAATTCAATTAATAATAACAAACTGCTATGGAAAAATATAAAAAATATTACACACACAAATACCATCCAATCCAATCAGCCGGAAGACGTCCACTGCTGGACAAAGGCCTCCCCCAAAGATTTCCACTTAGACCGGTCCTGGGCCACCCGCATCCAATGGTTGCCAGCGACCTTGACCAGGTCGTCGGTCCACCTTGTGGGGAGTCTGCCCACGCTACGTCTTCCGGTACGTGGCCGCCACTCGAGAACCTTTCTGCCCCAACGGCCGTCGGTTCTGCGAGCTATGTCCCCTGCCCATTGCCACTTTGCAACGGCGACCCT
Source organism: Troides helena (assembly GCA_029286815.1). Lineage (NCBI taxonomy): Eukaryota > Metazoa > Arthropoda > Insecta > Lepidoptera > Papilionidae > Troides > Troides helena. Next base: position 55,506 of record JAGSMV010000048.1, on the reverse strand, counting down.
TCGAGCTATGTCGGTGACCTTGCTTCGCCTGCGAATCTCCTCATTTCTGATTCGATCTCGCAGGGAAACTCCGAGCATAGCTCGCTCCATCGCCCTCTCGGCAATCTTAAGCTTGCGGACAAGGCCCACAGTAAGCGGCCACGTCTCTGCTCCGTATGTCATCGCTGGCAACACACACTAGTCAAAGACTTTTGTCTTGAGACACTGCGGTATATTGGACGAGAAGATATTTCTTAGCTTCCCGAATGCTGCCCATCCGAGTTGGATTCGACGAGAGATCTCTTTCTTGAAGTTGGACCTACCTAGTTGGATTGTATGTCCGAGGTAGACATATCTGTCGACAACTTCAAGTGTAGAGCTTCCAACTGTTACTGGAGTGGGTACAATATGGACATTTGCCATGATTTTGGTCTTGTCCATATTCATTTTAAGACCCACTCGTTGTGAAACTCTACAAAGATCATCGAGCATTGCGCCGGGAAGTGACGACCCCACCGCCCATTTGCTGAAGTGTATATGACGATTGAGTACATTTACACTTCATCAAATGCAATCAGTCAACCGAACGATGGCGGTATATCCATCCAAGGAAGCGGAGGGAAATCCCGGACGTGGGACGGGCAGCAGCGTTACACGATAGGGCCTCCGTAACTGCGATCGCCAAGCCGCCTGCCAAGCGTGGCGATTATGGCAATTCCCCCCTTATGATGAGATCCCAAAATAAAAACACACAAATACAATTAAAACAAATAATAAAGAACTTTTATGTATTAAGTCCAATCCCCTGGCATCAGCTAACTATATACTCCTGACTGTCATATAGAGAGATGCCTTAAACATTTACCTGTACAAAGTCAGTCATTTGTTTCGTTGGATACAGACATTAGCGAAGTGAATAGTATTATCACTAATCTAAAAACGAACAGTGCGCCAGGATTGGACAACATATCAACGCGTTACCTAAAATTTGCAAAACAGGAAATTACGCCAATTCTGACACATTTAGCTAATCTATGTTTTAGACTGGCACTTTTCCTGTTGCGCTAAAGCAATCCATTGTCACACCTGTTTATAAAGGTGGGGATAGACACGATTTAGACAATTATAGGCCTATCTCAGTTTTACCAGCCCTCTCAAAGATCTTAGAAAAATTATTGAATTCCAGATTACTCAGTTATTTAACTAAATTTGATATTTTATCGTCGTACCAATTTGGTTCTCCACGCGGTTTATCTACAGAAGATGCTATTACATCTTTGACAAGCACATTAATAGTACATCTTGATAAAGGAGAAAAATGTTTAACAGTATTTATGGACATAAAGAAGGCTTTTGATACCGTTTCCTTCGACATCCTTATGCAAAAACTTGAGAAAATTCGAATTAGAGGCAAAGAACTTAGTATCTTTAAAGATTACATTTATGGTCGCAGCCAGAGAGTCAAACTGGATTCAGGTAACAATGACGACGGGGTACTGGGTCGGATAACCTCCTCGTGTGCCCGGGGGATGCAGTTGCCTTCGGACTTCGGTCCGGGGGTAAGGGCATCTTCTGGGACTGGTGTACCCTGGGCAACGGCAGCTGCTCTATGCTCTCGGGCATAGGGCAACTGACGGCTAATAATCCGACAGCCGGATAACCCGGCGGGAGGGGTCTCTCCGCGTGTCCCTCTGACTATCAGAAGGCACAGTGGAGAGGCGACGGCGGGCTCGGTGTGCACTTACCCTGCCCCGGGCTGGCGGTGGGTCTTTCCTGCCGCCACCGTCGGTCGTAATCCCGTGTGATGTCGTGGTCATGTCTCGCGGTCACACGGGACCGAGGCCCTTGGCTTAACCGCCCGGGGCGCGAGGAGGAAAACCTCTATAAAAAACTACCCCAACTTAAGCGGCGACGCAGCGTGAGGAGTGCATGGCTGGAGGGGAGTCCAGTCTCTACTGCGGACCCCGACAGGGGACCGGCCGACCCCCTGGACGCGACACCTAGGCTTACCGGAGGCAACACGGGCTCTGTCGATGGTGGACCTCTAGAACCCGTGACTCGTGGGAATGATATGGAACCAAAACAAAATAAAAAAATCCTAAGGGTGGAACTCACTAGTTTGCCCCTTGAGGGCGGCGGTGACGTCGGGCCCGATATGGGCGGGGGTGTGGTGCCTGCGACGGGCGGAGTGGACGCGGTGCCCGTGAAGGGCGGAGCGAAAAGGCGAAGGGCCTCCCGATCGGGGGAGGGGGCGAGGTCGGTGGCCGCGAGGACCGACTCCGGGATGGCGCTGAGGTCGACGTCCCGCAGGGGGAGGAGTGCGGGATCGTCGCGAGGCGTAGACTCCTCTGGGGGAGCTTCGCCTGCCCCGGAGAGTGGGGTGAGCGGCGGGACCAGCAGGGACCGGTCGCCTGTGGAGGTGGCCACCTTCCGGGCGATCGTGGACACCGATCGGTTCCGCAGGCCGGGGCTGCCTGCTTCGGAGGGCGACGACGGCCGGTCCGGGAAACGGAAGACCGCCAGAGAAATGACCACCGTGGAGCTGGTCAGCGAGGTGGAGGGAGCTGCCGGCGACATCTCGCTCGTCTGTAAGACGAGCAAATCTCTGTCCGGCGGCTTCCAGAAGAGGCTGAACCAGGCCGTCCTCTCCATCAGGGAGGCGGTGGTAGCCCTGGCGGCGCGACTCGAGCCGGAGGAGAACCTCCGTCTCCGCTGCGACAATCGTCGCCTGGAGACGGAGGTGGACTACATAAGGCGTGAGCTCCTCGCCTTTAAAAAGTCCAACGAGGAGCTCAGCCAGCAGGTGGCGGCACTGCGCACTGGGGCGGGGCCCGTGCCAGTAGAGGCTCCGGCTCGTCCTCCTCCTCCTGAGCCGGCGGATTTTGCGGCCCTCATCAACGCGGCCGTGGAGCGGGCATCCGAACGGATGCTCGGTGCCGCGGCGCGGATGATCGAGGGTCGCTTCGCCGGGCTGGAAGACCGCCTGCTTCCAGCCCCATCATCCGTCCGCCTTTGGCGGCGGATAGAGGAAAGGCACGGGGTGGCAATTCCATCTCGCAGGCCCCGCGCCTGCAGACGCGGCCACCTCGGCTAGGACCCGGCCGGAGGCGCCCTCGGCGCCCCAAAGGCGCTGGTGCCGGCACCACTACCTCGCCGGGCGCCGATGAGGGCCTCGACTTCCCGCCCGCAGCCAACAACAGCATCCTCGGCTGAGGGAGGGATGGGGTGGAATACGTGCCACTGCCCGGGCCCTCCACGGAGGAGGGCTCGTGGGTGAAGGTGGTCGGCCGGAAGGCGCGGGCCAGGGCCGCGAAGAAGGCGGCCCCGCTAAGAAGGCAGCCATCGTCAAGAAGGCGGCCCCCGCCAAGAAGGGGCCCAAGCTTGCGCCGCCCAAGACGGCCGCAGTTATAGTCAAGCTGCGGCCAGAGGCGGTGGCCGAGGGACGTCTTACCGGGAGATCATGAGCTCTCTGGTGAAGACGTCCGCCCTCGAGGACTTGGGCCTCGTGGGCCAAGTGCGGGTGCGGCGCACCATGGCGGGGCCCGTCTGTTCGAGCTGGGTGCCAGCCACGGCCACGACGTCGCGGACCAGCTAGCGGAGAAGATGAAGACTTCGCTGGCTGGGGTGGCTGACGTCGTCCGGCCGGTCAAAACCGCGGATCTGCGGGTGACCGAGCTGGACGACTCGGCCACCAAAGAGACGGTCGAGGCTGCGGTCGTCGCAGCAACGGGCTGCCCAGCCGGGCAGGTGAAGGCCCAGTCCGTAAGGGACGGGCCCGGGGGGATGGGCACCACCATCGTAACGTGTCCGGTCGCCGCCGCGAAGCTGCTGGCGGAGAAGGGTCGCGTCTTGGTCGGGTGGACCTCGGCCAGGATCGTGGCTCTGGAGCAGCGCCCTTTGCGCTGCTTCAACTGCATGGCGATCGGGCACACCTCCGCTACGTGCCCATCCCCCAAATGCCGGAAGGATCATTGCTTCCGATGCGGGAAGGTGGGTCACAGGGCCGGCGAGTGCCAGTCGGAGTTCCGATGCTCCGTCTGCGCCGACTCTGGTCGGAAGTCCAACCATTTGATGGGGGGGAGAACTTGTCTCCCCCCCAGGGTCAAGGGAAAGGCTGCGGCTGGGACACCTTCCCGCGTCGCGAAGAAGAATAGTGCGCCTGCAGGAGGTGAGAACATGGTCATCAATTAATTGATGGCCCACATCTCACTCCTGCAGGCGAATCTCAACCACTCCGCCAGCGCTCAGGACTTGTTCCTGCAGTCGTTGGCAAATTGGCGGGTGGAAGAGGAGGTGGAGACCTTATCGGATCACCGATATATCAGGTTCGAGGTTTCCTCCTCAGGGGCGCGGCACAACATCATCGCGCCCCGGGTTCCACTTCCCTCGTTGGGTCCTCGGCAAGTTCGACAAGGAGCTCGCCGAGGAGGCGGCGCTGTTCCAGAGATGGAATATGCCCCGAGGCTCAGACGACGTCGGCGTCGACGAGCTGGAAGGTCGCATCCACAGCGCTCTTCAGGAGGTGTGCGATGCGGCCATGCCTAGGATGCGGCGACGTCCTGCGGACCGCCGCCAGCTGTACTGGTGGTCGGAGGAGCTCTTCGGCCTCCGGCGGCGGCCCAGGCTCGTCGCCGGGCACTGCAGCGTTGTCGGCGTCGGCGCACGCAGGTGACGGGGGAGGAGGAGCGGCTGCAGGTTCAGTATGCTGAAGCCCGCAAGACCCTGCGGCTCGCCATAGTCCGGGCGAAGACCCTTGCCTGGGAGGAACTACTGGCAGGGGTCGACAGGGATCCATGGGGGCGCCCGTTCAAGACGGCACGGAAGAAGCTCTGTGCCGCAGGCGCCCCTTAACGGAGGCCCTGGATCCGGACTTCCTCCAAGGGGTGGTGGATCGGTTGTTCCCGGGGCTGACGCGTCATTCCAGCCCCGGTTATGTCCACCACCGCCACCGCGGCGGCCACAGAGGAGGTCCCTCCCTGACGGAAGAGGAGCTGGACGTGGCCCTGGATCGTCTCCGGGGTCGACGTACGGCTCCGGGGCCCGACGGGGTCCCATCGAGGCCCTCTGGGTGGCCGCCAGTTACCTGCGCGAGGAGCTCCGAGGACTGTACGACGCCTGCATTCGGCGCGTACAGTTCCCGGAGCGTTGGAAGACGGGCAGGCTTTGCCTGCTGCGGAAGGGGACCGTGACCCCGACTCCCCTTCCGCGTACAGACCGATCGTCCTTCTGGACGAGGCGGGTAAGGTCTTCGAGAAGATCTTGGCCGGCCGTCTCGTTCGGCACCTCGCCGAGGTGGGACCGGGCCTCCATGAGGCCCAGTACGGATTTCGGGCAGGGCGATCCACGTTGGACGCCCTGCTCGACCTGAAGGGCCTCTGTCTGGAGGCCTTCGGTGACGGCGAGGTGGTCCTGGGGGTATCCTTAGATATCGAGAACGCCTTCAACAGCCTGCCATTCGCGACGATCAGGGGAGTTTTTCCGGCTTCCCCCCTACATGGTCGGGCTGTTGGGGGCGTACCTCAAGGACAGGACGATCGTCTGGGTTGATGGCAGCGGCGAATTACATCGGCGGCGCGTGGAGAGCGGGGTTCCACAGGGGTCGGTCTTGGGCCTCTTGCTGTGGAACCTCGCGTACGACTGGCTGCTGCGGCAGCCGGTCCTCCCCGGGACGAGGGTACTATGCTACGCGGATGACACCCTCGTCTCGGCCCGGGGGAGGAGTTACGACGAGGCTGCTCGTCTGGCCGCCACTAGCACGTCGCTGGTAGTGGACCGGATCGAGCAGCTGGGTCTGAGGGTCTCCGTCACGAAGACGGAGGCCCTCCTTCCACGGACCCCGCAGGGGTCCACCCCGGGGCGCGATCATCCCCGTCCGGGGCGAGAGGGTCCCAGTGCGGGGAGCCCTTAAGTATTTAGGGCTCACTCTGGACGGGCGATGGAGCTTCGGAGAGCACTTCGAACGGCTTCTCCCGAAGCTCACCGCCACCGCCGCTGCGCTGGGCAGATTGCTGCCCAATGTCGGGGGCCGGGTCATTTGTGTCGGCGCCTGTACTCTGGCATCCTGCGGAGTATGGCACTGTACGGTGCGCCCGTATGGGTGGACAGGTGCGAGACCGCCAGGAACGGGCCCGTGTTGAAGAGGGCCCAACGTCTCCTGGCGGTCCGAGCCTGTCGGGCGTACCGTACGGTGTCCTGGACGGCGGGTACGCTTCTCGCGGGCGATGCGCCTTGGCATCTACAGGCGCAGTCGCTCGCGGAAGTGTACCTCTTCCTGCGGGATGCCGGAGAGCGTCGGCCGGACCCGGCCACGGTCCGCCGGATCAGGCGCGTTGCCCATGACGCCCTGATCCGGCGGTGGGAGACGGAGTTAGGTAAACCCTGCCGCCGGCCGGGACACGGTGGAGGCCATCAGGCCCCACCTGTCCCGGTGGATGAGCCGGCGGTACGGGGCCTTGACGTTCCACCTGGTGCAGGTGCTGACAGGCCATGGATGTTTCGGCAAGTACCTGCACCAGGTGGCACGTAGAGAGATGACGCAGAATGCATCGAGTGTGGTGCGCCGATTGACACGGCGCACCACACTCTGGCGGAGTGCACGGCATGGGGTCCGCAACGTCATTCCCTCGTCGCGCAAGTCAGCAGTGACCTCTCGCTGCCGACTGTGGTCGATCGTATGTTGAGCAGCGAGAGGTCTTGGAAGGCGGTGGCCTCCTTCTGCGGCGCAGTGATGCGTCAGAAGGAGGCCGCCGAGCGCACGAGGGAGGCCGACGCCGCTGCCGCATCTTGCAGGCGGCGGCGGGCCGGCGGGAGAGCGCGGCGGCAGAACCACGCCGTCCGCTTCCTCCCGCCGTGAGCGAAGGGCCCCTAGCCGGGCACTGTGTGAGGGGGCCTTCGGGCCATGGGCGTGGCCCTTTGGGCCTTTTGTCGTGTTTCCCCTGGGGGTGCGTCCCCCGGGGGAGTCTTGGTTTTTGTCCCCCCCTCCCACTTTGACGAGGGGAGTCTGGAGGAGGAGGCCGCCGCCCAATTCCTTCACGGGAAGGCGGCGGCCGGGCATGCGCTCCGTCGTGAGCGCGCGCGGTCGTCTGTGGGGTCGGGGGGCCCCAACGTGCCGGTCCCGCGAGGGGCTGGTACGGGACGGCAGGTGGGTGCCTTTGCTCCCCGCGGGCACCCACCAGGAGGAGTTTATACGCGGAGGCGCCCGGAGAGTTGCTTGGCTGAAACCCGGGCGTCTCCAGTATGCGTATTGCGGGACAAGCGGTGGTGGTTTTAGTGGGTATGGGGTCACGCACAACATCTCAGTGGCCCCGAGCCCCACATAACTTGGCGTCTCCCCTGAAAAGGACGCTGGGTATGCGGTAACAGCATTTCCACCACCGATATCAAAAAAAAAAAAAAGGTAACAGTGACGACATCGGAATATTCTGTGGGGTACCACAGGGTAATGTCCTTGGTCCCACCCTATTTTTAATATACATACATGACCTGTGCAATATGGTTATTCCTCATGCTAAAATTTATTCGTATGCCGACGAAGTTCAATTAAGAGCTGAGGAAGGTTTAGTCCTGATTGATGCTTGGATAAAAAATTATTTTTTAACCTTAAATATGATCAAAACGAATTACATATGTTTTAGTATATATAACAACTCCCAACCTGTTAATTTTAGTATAAAAATTCATAAATGTTCTGATGTCGCAAATGACTCCTGTAACTGTCCCATTATAAATAAAGTTAGTCAAACAAGTTACTTGGGTATTCAACTCGATCAAAGATTGTCACGATATCCCGAAACAGAACAGATTGCAGCGAGAATTCGAAAATTTATCTGGATGTTTAAAAATTTGAGACACATTGCTCCGATAAATACCACAAATACTTGTTTAACAAATAATTTTTAAAGTACATATACATTTCTCTGGTACCGTCCATCATTGTATATTGTTTACCAATATGGGGAGGTGCCAATAAAACGCACTTTATCACAGTGGAAAGAGCTCAAAGAGCCCTTCTCAAGGTTATGTATTTTAAAAATCGGAAGTACTCCACGGTAGGCCTCTATGAGCTTGCTGATGTACTATCAGTTCTATATATATATATATATTATCTTCCATTTTAAAACTCAAGAAAACTGAAGCATATAACATCAACACTAAGGAGAGGAGAAGGAATCATATAGTAATACCTACTCCATCGATAAAAACTACTTTTGCAAGCGTCCAGCGCAACGTGAGATCAGTACACATGTATAGTACGGTTCGAAGTGATAGAGTACCATCCCCCAAAACACCATTAATCTCACGGAACGTTTCTCTAGCGGATTTGCCTTTAACGAAGGAAAACTTTAAAATAGCGCGTTTTCGGCGTTAGTGAACTCCATGTTTACACGTCTATAACTGTTGAACGCAATATCCAAACTAATTATGCATAGCGTCGTTTTGTAGGTTATGTCAAGACCTTTCAAATTATGTATAGTATTGCCAGATACGAGCTCTGTAGCGCTTTGTACATAGCCGCGATTTTCAAAAGACAAAAAGGCGGAAGGGAGATATTTGGCAACCTTATATAATAAAATAAATAAACAATTAAAAATATGTAGCAAAAACTATCCTGACTGCAAGATAATAATAACTAATTGGTTAAAAACACAATCTTATGACGAAATTGAATTGCTTATGCAAAATATAATGTACAATAAGTGTAATAATAAAAAAAAAAATTGGGATATTTGCATACACAAACTTTACGACAGCAAACTACTATAAAATCATGTGTGATAAGGAAGGGCGGTGTCTCCTGGCACAGGCGTTGTTATTCCTAAAAGGAGACACCAATAACTACTATCACTATGTAATGTATGTTATCAAATAAATGATTTTTGATTTTTGAATGATATAGTGGCCACATTTAACTACCTAATGCTAGACTTAATCGATACGTTTGCTCCTATGCACACGAGGACGTACAAAGAACCTCCTACGCCTTGGTTAACTGACACTATAAGATCTTTGCGGGTGTTGCGGGATAAAGCGTGTAAGCGTGCAAAAAAGGTAAAGAGTGAGTCGTCCTATCGACGATCGATATTATAGACATTTGCGCAATTATTACAATGCCGCAGTCCTTAATGAAAAACGCGCTTATTTTAAACACATACTCAATAGCAATAACAAAAAAAACCCTCTGAGACATGGAAAAGGCTAAACACCCTTTTAAAACCTAGTTCTTATAACAATTTGCCTCGGGACCTCGCAAATCCAGATAAATTAAGTAATTTTTTTATTAACAGTATACCTCATACGAAGTGTGATAGTCAAAAAAATTATGTTAAAAATGAGAGACATTCAAAGTCAGTGTTTACATTTAAGAAAGTTTCTCCTGCAACTATTACTCGCATTATTGAGTCATCACCAACTAACTCAAAAGGATGCGATGGAATATCTATGTTCATGTTAAGCCTAACACTTCCTTTTTCATTGACCGCGATATCCGCAATAGTCAACAAGTCATTATCAGAAAGTATTTTACCCGAGCAATGGAAATGTTCATTTATTACACCCATCCCTAAGTAGTCCAAGATAGAAAGTATGAATGATCTCAGACCAATAAGTATTCTACCTGCGCTGTCTAAAGTAGCAGACAAATGTATCCTCGTTCAAATTACGCCATATTTAGAGGAATGTAAGACTTTGCCAACATTACAGTCTGGATTTTGAAAACAACATAGTAATACCTCCGCACTCCTACATATTGTTGATGACATCAGACGCGATGCGTCAGACGACGGTCAGGGTACAGTACTTGTTATATTAGACTTCTCCCGGGCATTTGATTGTGTTTCGCTTCCTATTCTGCTCAACAAGCTGAAGCTTCATGGATTTTCTCAAGTAGCATGTAACTGGTTTGTCTTATTTCTTTGGCCGTAGTCAAATAGTTTAATGCGTTAACAGTAAAGGTGAACTTGCCAAATCTAAAGCAGCTGCCATCAGTAAGGGTGTAAGTCAAGGATCGATTCTCAGTCCAACTCTATTTGCTATCTACACTGCAGACATCGTGGAAGATATCCAATTCTCGAATGTATATCTGTACGCCGATGATACCCAAATCTACGCTCATGTACCACTATCGATTAAAGGAGTTAAAAGTGTAATCAACAATATCTTCAAAGATCTGAAGGCAATTGTGGAATGAGCGAACAGGTATAAACTATTTCTCAACCCTAAGAAGAGCGTCTCAATTATCTGTGGAACTAAACACCAAACTAACTTCATAAAACAAACAGAACAACCCCTGTATTAAAATTAAGGACACGGTGGTTCCAATACAAAAGTGCATCCTGTAATTCAACCTCGGTCCTTTAATCGACCAAAATTTAAGATTTCAAGAACATGTTCAGAACTCAGTGCGTAATTAGACAAATACCTCAGTACTCAAGTAGACGAAATACATATTTTCTTGAAGGCCTCTTAAGCAAGAAATCATCAATTTCTGGAATGTAAAGGGACCATTTTTAAGTCGAAACTGCATTTCAATAAATGTAAAATGACCTTCGGGCACAGAGAATGCAGTCCTTTCTGCTTCTTCGGGTTCGACAAGGATTTGATGGAAACCGGAAGCAAGATCAAGCGTGAAAAGTATTTGCTTTTACCTAGTTGGTCAAAGATTTCTGGTATCTGAGGGATAGGATACCTATCCTATCCCTCAGATACCAGAGAAACCTCCAAGGTGAGGATAACGTTTCAATGATTCCTTGATCGAGCATTTTGCTTATTTAAGTTTCAACTTCTTATGGCATTCGGGAAATCTGTAGTACTTAGGTTTGATGGGATTAATATGGGTGGTTTTAATTTCATGACGTATAAGGCATGTGTGAGTTAGTTTCTCATCGGGTACGTAAAAGACGTAGGGTAGACGTAGGGACGTAGGGTTGTAAGGATTCGGATTATTAATTTATGGAAGACGATTAGTAAAACAAATCACAAGTAATAAAAATTGTAAGGAAAATAAACATAGAATAAATTTGTAAGAACGGTTATAATAGGCCTTTACTTATGGAATTTCCGTTCGGCAGTACTGGCTATTTCAAATCTAAATAATTTTTGTTTAGCTAAGAATTTTAATTTCAAATTGATATTATTTGAAAAACATGGAATTCTTTTTATTTTAACGAGATTTTAGTGACACAAATCATTATAAATAGTCTAACGGCAAAAAAATTTATATACTATATAACAAAGTCTTCTTCTTCCTCCTACCTTTTTCCCAGCTATGTGGGATCGGCACGCTATGTACTTCTCTTCCACATCTCTCTATCGGCCGTCATTCACACTTTTCTTGCAAATATCGTCTTTCACACAATCCATCCACAATTTCTTAGGTCTTCCTCTAGCCTTACAACCGTCCACTTACAGTCTCATTACTTTCTTTGTTATATGTCCTTTATCCCTTCGCATAACCTGCCCGTACCACGCTAACTAACTGGACTTGCACCGACTAAAACCCCCACAATGTTCCCGACTCGTCGCTATATGGCAAAGGCCATAGGTATGGTTTGGCGTCACCGGCGCTGGCCGCTTTCGCAGCCCCACCTCGGTAGGGAGCGATAAACCCCCCCTGCAGTACGCGCCGGAACACGCTGCGTGCCCCCACCTTTACTCCCTTTGGCGGACGACGGATTCCCCCGAACCCGTCGCCCAGAGATCACGGGAGCCCCGGAGATAAATATTTTTTCGTAATTTTAAAAAAAAAATAGAGATATTTTTGGTTTTCTATTTTTTCTGGAGTAGTCATGAGCAGGTCCACCTTGTGGTGCATTTTTATTGTTGAATTTTGGGACACGTATATATATAATGTATGTTAATGATTGATTATATATTATGAAAATGATATATTACACACCCAAATTCATATGGTATTATATAGATAAACCTTCTCAGGATTTTTACCAGTTACATAGCTTATATATTATCTCGGAAGAAATGTGAAACTACGCAAAGAATTAAGACGGAAAAAGGCAGGATAATATAAAAAAAAAATTTTACTAAGTAAACAAGCAATAACACGTCGCGTGCGTAGTAGTTCCGACATTGCATCAGTTATGACTCCGCCGCGTGATCTCGCTCGCACGCGTCGGTAGTAAAATGCGGGAGAGGGATTGGGGCAGGACTTGCAAACCAAATAAAAATTTTGCTATCTTCAGAAAATCAAATTAATAATGCTAAACCAGCGCAACCATTCCTCCTGGCTCGAAAGGGCACCTTCATAGTTGTATTATTTAACAAACGATTAACAACAAATAATAATTAACAAAAAATAGGCGTCGGGTAGTGACGACCCCACCGCCCATTAGCTGAAGTGTATATGACTATTGAGTACATTTACACTTCATCAAATGCAATCAGTCAACCGAACGATGGCGGTATATCCATCCAAGGAAGCGGAGGGAAATCCCGGACGTGGGACGGGCAGCAGCGTTACACGATAGGGCCTCCGTAACTGCGATAGCCAAGCCGCCTGCCAAGCGTGGCGATTATGGCAATTGCCCCCTTATGATGAAACAAAATAAAAACCGGCCCCTAGTCCCCGGCGGTCCCGCTATTCCTGGCTACGGTAGCGGTCACGGTAACGGCGGGGCAAGGGGTGCAAAGAATCTCCGGAAGCGGCCAGGCTACCAAAACCAACGACATTTGGCCCTGGCAACACTCAACACGCGTGCACTGCGGACCTACGAGAAGATAATTGAGCTGGAGGAGGAATTGAGATAGAGCTTTCAGCTTGAACTACGAAATCGCTTTGCATCCTTAGGCGAGTGCATTGATGTGGACGATTACAACACCAGGTTCGTAGATGCTGTCCGTACGGCAAGACTTAAGATTTTTAAAGTCCCCCGTACCAGAAAGAAGAAGCCGATCTCTGACCACACATTAAACCTCATGACCGAAAGACGAGAACTGGTCCTGAAGTCTTCTGAAGATGCCACCAAATATCGGCAGCTGAATAGGCAGGTCTCTAAGTCTCTGACTCGCGACATACGCCGATTTAATACTGACAGTGTTAAAGAGGAAATAGAGCGGAACAAAGGCTCAAAAGTGTTCGCACGAGATCTGTCTATCAGGCAAAGCCGGTTGACGTGGCTGAAGACAGAGGACAGCATGATCGTATCGTCAAGAGCCGAGGTTCTGGAGGAGATTGAGCGGTTCTATGGACAGCTGTATTCGACTACATGTTCTCCTGATGGACTAGCATCAGATCCAAGAGCTGGTCTAGCCCGACACTACTCTGAAGATATCCCGGTTGTCAGCCTACACGAGATTAGTGTGGCTCTGAATCAGCTTAAAGGCAATAGGGCACCTGGTGATGAAATAACAGCTGAACTTCTGAGAGCTGGTGGAAAGCCGATCCTCGAAGTCCTGCAGAAGCTGTTCAATTCCGTCATACTAGAAGGCCGATCGCCTCGGGCATGGCACGGAGGTGTGGTGGTGCTTTTCTTCAAGAAGGGAGATAAAACCCAGTTGAAGAATTATAGACCCATCTCACTTTTCAGACCTGTCTACAAGTTGTTTTCCAGAGTCATCACGAATCGTCTCACAATCAGGCTCGTCGACTTCCAGCCTCCCGAACAAGCTGGATTCTGTAAAGGCTACAGCATGATAGGTTACATTCATACGCTGCGGCAGGTTATACAGAAGTCCCATGAGTATAACCAGCCCCTATGCTTAGCGTTTATAGACTATGAGAAAGCCTTCGATTCGATTGAAATATGGGCCGTGTTGCAGTCCCTCCAATGGTGCCAAATAGACCACCGATACGTCGATGTTCTAAGGTGCTTATACGAGAACGCCACTATGTCAGTCCGCCTCGAAGACCAGAGGTCGAAACCGATCCGATTGCAGCGTGGAGTAAGACAGGGAGACATCATATCTCCAAAATTGTTCACCGCTGCATTGGAACATGTCTTCAAGCTTCTGGATTGGGGAGGACATGGCATCAATATCAACGGCGAGTACCTCACGCACCTTAGATTTGCCGACGATATCGTGGTTTTGGCTGAGACCATGGAGGACCTCAACACAATGGTCGATGATCTTTGTAGAGTTTCACAACAAGTGGGTCTTAAAATTAATTTGGACAAGACCAAAATCATGGCAAATGTCCATATTGTACCCACTCCAGTAACAATTGGAAGCTCTACACTTGAAGTTGTTGACAGATATGTCTACCTCGGACATACAATCCCACTAGATAGGTCCAACTTCAAGAAAGAGATCTCTCGTCGAATCCAACTAGGATGGGCAGCATTCGGGAAGCTAAGACATATCTTCTAGTCCAAAATACCGCAGTGTCTCAAGACAAAAGTATTAGGGGACCGGAAAGTAATGTCGTTTTCTTACGCTAAATACAAACACATACATTTTAACGAGTCTTTATTTTTAATCAATGATGTATTCCCCATCATTGTCAATAACCTTTGCCATCTAGTGAGTAAATTTTCAATCCCTGATCGATAAAAATTAATTGGTTTTCGGCAAAATATCTAGAGATGGCATTTTGGATATCATCCAAATTTGCAAATGTTTTGCCACTTAAAAAGTGTTGCAGCGCTCGGAATAAGTGGAAATCCGATGGTGCAACATCGGGCGAATATGGTGGATGAGGCAGCACCTCCCACCCCAATTCATTAATTTTTCTAGAGTTCGCCTTGCGCAGTGCGGTCTTGCATTGTCATGTTGGAGAATGACGCCTTTTCGGTTGACAATCGCTGGCCACTTTTCAATTAAAGATTGATTGACTCGCTGCAATTGTTCGCTGTAGAGGTCTGCAGTAACAGTTTCTCCAGGTTTCAGTAATTCAAAATGAACAATGCCGCGAATACTCCACCAAACACACAAAAGCGCTTTTTGGGGTGTAAACCTGGCTTAGCAGTACTCCGAGGGATTTCATTTGGAGAGAGCCACTGCCTTTTGCGTTTTGGGTTATCATACAGGACCCATTTCTCATCTCCTGTGATCAAGCGATCAAAAAACGCTTCTGTGTTGTGTCGTTGAAGCAATAAGTTGCATGTGATTGATCGGTTAGCCTTATTCTGTTCGGACAGATTATGCGGGACCCAAACACCTGCTCTGCTTACTTTTCCAATCTGCTTCAAATGTTCTTGGATGGTCGACCAAGGTTTGTTGAGACTGTTTGACAATTCCTCGATCGTCTGACACGGATTTGCTTCCACTTCCGCCCTTAACACGTCGTTGTCTAACGCTGATGGTCTTCCTGATCGATACGAGTCGGAAAGATCAAAATTACCCGATTTGAACTTGGAAAACCACCTTTGGCATTTACGAATGTCCAGTGCATTTGGATAAACATCGCAAATGTTTTGGTAGCAACTGTTGCGTTATTTCCCTTGCGAAACTCAAAGAGCATGCAATGCCGGATGTGTACCTCTTCTGGTATTTGGCTGGCCATTTTACCCAAA
Organism: Troides helena; assembly: GCA_029286815.1. Taxonomy (NCBI): domain Eukaryota; kingdom Metazoa; phylum Arthropoda; class Insecta; order Lepidoptera; family Papilionidae; genus Troides; species Troides helena. Next base: position 40,063 of record JAGSMV010000048.1, on the reverse strand, counting down.
ATTACAAAAAATTGTAATTCAATTGTCTATAAGTAAAGAAATCACTATAACCTCACAATGTCTTTGGTACGCCTCTGAACAAAACAATGAGCTGACAAATGACAATCAAGTATTGGCATGCGCAGAAACGACATTACTTTCCGGTCCCCTATTATTTGACCAGTGTGTGTTGCCAGAAATGACATACGGAGCAGAGACGTGGCCATTTACTATGGGCCTTGTCCGCAAGCTTAAGATTGCTGAGAGGGCGATGGAGTGAGCTATGATCGGAGTTTCCCTGCGTGATCGAATCTGAAATGAGGAGATTCGCAGGAGAACCAAGGTCACCGACATAGCTCGAAGGGTCGCCGTCGCAAAGTGGCAATGGGGAATGGCACATAGCTCGCAGAACCGACGGCCGTTGGGGCAGAAAGGTTCTCGAGTGGCGGCCACGTACCGGAAGACGTAGCGTGGGCAGACCCCCACAAGGTGGACCGACGACCTGGTCAAGGTCGCTGGCAACCATTGGATGCGAGTGGCCCAGGACCGGTTATAAGTGGAAATCTTTGGAGGAGGCCTTTGTCCAGCAGTGGATGTCTTCCGGCTGATTGGATTAGATTATATTAACTTACATTATGTCCATGAAAGATCCCACATCAAAACTTACACGTTGGCGCTTAAAAGTAGCAGAATATGATTTCGATGTCCAATTTAAAAAGTCAAAGCAAACACAAACGCGGACGCGTTATCTAGAATAATATATATAATATAATATTATATCACAATAACCAAGAGAAAACCCACAAACACAACCTGACCCACAACCTAGAACTTCTTACGATAACTTTGATATTAGTAATATTGACATTCGAACATTGTTAGATATACATTTAACACCCGAAAATGTAAGCCAGCAATTGAATACAGAACAACCTTTAACACCCACTGAAACAGACAAAATACCGGAAATAGATTTTGATTTCATATCCGAAACACACCCGGCGAAACATACAGAATAGACGATAGAACCAAAGGTAAAATCACAATTAAAGACGTTTGGATACCTATAAATAACACTAAAAAACAAATAATCCAATTTCTGAAAGAACACACTATTCCCGATAGAACATTTTATTGCTATTTTCATCACGAGGACTTCTATACTTTATTTTCAGAAGTCTATAAAAATATATTGAGTAATCGCGTCTCAAAACTAATTAGATGTAAAAATAGAGTAACTTTAATTGAGAAAACAACAGAACGAATAGATTTATATAAAAAATAACTCCGTTTCAGCCACCCTTTCGTAGAACAGTTTTCGGATCAAACTCTCCTATTTCCAGACAAGTTAAACGAGTATAGCGATTCCCTGGACATCCCAACGATTCACCCATTAAACTCCGCCGAATAATTAAAGATTCATTATTAAACAGTTCCAAGTTGGAATGACTTTCTCCTATAGTCGTTACTATAACATAATAGTTGCTAGTATTAGATTATATTATATTAATGCAAGATGTATTTACCTGCAATTGCCTTGTTACATTTGATTTTGTACAATTGCATGTATTTTGTTAAAGTATTAGTGTATACAAGCGTTCACGAAGGAAAAACGATACACAGAGGTATTCGAGAAATATACAAACACATACACAGAAATTACCATTGGCCAAACATGTTAGCAACGATTCAAAAATTCATTATTAAATGTGACACATGCCTGGAAAGTAAATACGTAAGGGATCCTTTGAAATGACCCCTATCATTAACGGACACCACATAAACCCACGGAAGATATGTTCACGGATTTGTATAGTAGCGGAGGCACAACCTTCCGTTCCTTACTATCATGGATAACTTCACAAAGTACGCACAAGCAACACCACTGACGGCATCAACAAGCGTACCCAGAGCAGAGGCATTACTTGGAATATTTTCAGTTATTGCAATTCCCAACGAAATAACCACAGACTCAGTTTCAAAATTCGATAACGACGTTTCAACAGAAATATGTACAATGCACAACATCTATATACATTTTACAACCCCTTACAACCCTAATTCAAACTCACCCATAGATAGACTTCATTCCACATTAGCCGAATTAATTAGACTTAAACTAATCACTGATAGATAGGGAAGAACTAACCAATTTAATGAAATATAAGTATACATACAGCCACCGGATTAACCCCTTTTGAATTATTACATGGACATGCAAACAGCAGAAACCCATTGGAATTACATTTCTCGAAAGAATTCTATCAGGAATATGTAATTAAACATAAACAAATAATGGAAAACATCCAAAAACTAATAAACACTAAATTAACAACAGGTAATAGAAAAATCTAACAAAAATACAGAGTCCGCACCTTTCAAAGTAGGAGATATAGTGTATAAACAGGTCGCCAAAACAGCTCGAAGCAACAAGTTAGAATCGAAGTATTTAGGACCTTACATCATCGTCCATTTACACCCCGAACAAATAGCGGAAGTAGTAGGAAAACACGTTAACGTCAAAACAATTAGTGTCCACTTCCGCATATTAAAGCGCCCTGGAAATGTTTCAGGAACGCCGTCGCCTGCCTCGCTGTACTCCGGCTCGCCACGGCCACGGCAATCATTCAGCCAATAGACAATCATAATAGAATATTAGTACTAACAGAAGCAAAGGCACAACACCAAACAGATAGCCATCATTTAGCCATAACATACAAAACAACACGTATTCGCGAAATATTAGTTTGGCAAATATCTCCCTTCCGCTTTTTTGCTCTTTATTCAATGCTTTATAAAAAGTGTTACAGTGATCGGATTTAGTTCAAATATGCGCCGTTTTGTTCGATAATCTGTTTCCATCTAGACGGCAACTTCATAATACCTCCCTCGTAGAAGCCCCCCTCCTCCTTATTTGCGAAGAACTCGGACAGCCACTTTTCACAAGCCTCTTTTGAGTTCAACTTTACACCACCAAGGGCGTTCACCATGGACAGGAACAAGTGGTAATCACTTGGCGCTATGTCCGGGCTATATGGTGGATGCGATAAAACCTCCCATCCGAGCTCCCGTAGCTTCTGACGAGTCATCAACGAAGTGTGTGGTCTGGCGTTGTCCTGGTGCAACACTACACCCTTCCTGTTGGCCAATTCTGGACGCTTCTGGTCGATCGCCTGCTTCAAGCGGTCCAGTTGTTCGCAGTAGATGGTAGAATTCAGCGTCTGGCCATATAGGAGCAGCTCATAGTGGATGATTCCCTTCCAATCCCACCAAACACACAGCAAAACCTTCCTGGCCGTCAATCCCGGCTTGGCCACTGTTTGGGACGATTCACCGGCCTTCGACCACGACCGTTTTCGCTTGATATTGTCGTATGTGATCCATTTTTCGTCGCCAGTCACCATCCGCTTCAAGAATGGGTCGAGTTCGTTCCGTTTCAGCAGCATATCGCAGGCGTTGATTCGGTCCTGAAGGTTTTTTGCGTCAAATCATGCGGCACCCAAACATCAAGCTTTTTTTTGTATCCAGCCTTCTGCAGATGGTTTAAAATGGTTTGGTGACTAACTCCCATCTCCTGGGCGATGTCACGATTTGCCACATGCCGGTCTAACTCGATGTAGTCCATGATTTGATCGGTATTTGTCGTCACAGGTCTTCCGCCGGCTGGCTTATCCATGGTGTCGTTTTCACCGGCTCTGAATCGTCGAAACCATTCCTCCGCGGTTCGAAGTGATAGAGTACCATCCCCCAAAACACCATTAATCTCACGGAACGTTTCTCTAGCGGATTTGCCTTTAACGAAGGAAAACTTTAAAATAGCGCGAATTTCGGCGTTAGTGAACTCAATGTTTACACGTCTATAACTGTTGAACGCAATATCCAAACTAATTATGCATAGCGTCGTTTTGTAGGTTATGTCAAGACCTTTCAAATTATGTATAGTATTACCAGATACGAGCTCTGTAGCGCTTTGTACATAGCCGTGAAATTCAAAAGACAAAAAGGCGGAAGGGAGATATTTGCCAACCTAATATATTTAGATATCTGCAGCACCAATTTTACATTCAAACTAAAACATAAAGAACTCGTTAAATAATTCAATTCTGTTTAATCAGATTAAATATCTAATAGATACAGTAGAAAGTAAGGCACGATTTGCATCATATATCGTGGAAGCTCACAAGCGCAAACCCTCAAAATTTGTTCTTTGGTCGGACAGCCTCACTAATCTGAAATGGCTACGTAGCGATGCCCGCAACTTCAAACCGTTCGTGGCCCATCGCGTGGGCGAGATTGTTGAGATAAGTAAAGTATCTGATTGGCGGTATGTACCTACAGCATTGAATGTGGCAGACGACGCTACGCGTATCGGCAGAGTTTGAAATTTCGTCACAGTGGTTTTCTGGCCCTTCTTTTCTCTACATGCCTGAATCCGAATGGTCAATAGAGCCGAAAAAGGAACGACCACCGGTTCCAGAGGAAATGAAATGTCCTCCCGCGGAATTTGTAGCTTTGTTAAACACGCGATGTGCCCGTCGCTGTGGTCCCAGACGCCACTCGCTTTACCAAATGGATACGCACGCTTACTGCGAGCGTCCGCACGCGTTTTGGTTTGCGCTAACATTTTTAAGGCAACGCTTTTTGCACCTACTTCAAAATTTCTAAATTCCCTATCACGATGTCGAGAGTCCACGGCGTCAACGCAAAGAGAGCCAACCGCACAAGATATGATACGCGCGGAAGAGAATCTTTTTTTGCACTCCCAGTTAGCCTCTCTACGCGAGGACTACATCCGGATATATCACGGCGAGCAACCTGTAAGCAACGGTCGTGTCAAAAGTTTGACACAATTCGTCGAGGAATCTATGAAGTTGCTGCGCCTATCTGGTCGAATTGGTGCTGTAGAAGACGTACCCACGGTTTCTCAGAATCCCATAGTTCTGGATGGGAAAGATCTGATCGTTAAACTCCTCATCGCCTTTTATCATGAACGTGCAGCCCACTCCAACAATGAGCTGGTGGTCAACGAGCTGCGACAAAGGTTTCACATCATCGGCCTTAGGCCAGCCGTGAAGTGTTACCCTTAAGTTAGGCCTTTTACCCGTTATTGTTTATCATATAATTCTATGTACATTATTTAAATTTTTTTACCTTATGATATCAGGGAAGCAAAGTTGTCTTTAAAGAAAGCAAAATTTGTAATGGGGTTAGCTACATCTGTCTAAATTACTGGTATTTTCACATCGGGGACCGTGTCACCGACGTAGCTAGCTGGCCACTATTAATAAATGGCATAGAAAAGAAAAAGAAAAAAATAAAGGATTTTGAACCGCAACAGGTACATACTATTCTTGTCTAGATAATTGACTTTTGGCTGCATCGACTGTTTATAAGCTGGTATGATGACACTAATGGGAATAACAATTGGTTTAGATGAATGGTGTCATGGGTTTGCTGTCAGGCGCAACGCTGTAAGAATTCACCGATCTGAAGTTCGAGCTTCAAGTGCTTCAAATGTAGAAAGAACTGCTCGCTTTGAAGAGAGAAATGCTAAAATCAGTCAGTATGAATCAGAGGAAGGCCCAATGTATCAAGCTGGGACGGCTGATTAAGAAACTGTGAGTTATATAGACTATTCTATCAGTTACGCTGCCTGAAACGTAACGTAAAGCTTGAAACGCGTTTTTCACGAAACTACTTTTTTCAGTGTGGTATCCATGATATCTCAAGTTCTAATCAGCAATAATCAATTCTAAACATCAATTGCAATTATTGGTAATATATCATGTTATCTATTCTTACGCATTTTGTATTTTTACCGCGTAGCAACATTATTTTTGACAGTAGTGGGCCAAGATGGCGACCAGGCCGAGCACTCTTCGTGTCGTTCAGGTAAATAATTTCTTTTAAATAGTTTAATATACACAAAATGTGAAAAATACGATGTAAATCAGTTGACGTATATGTAAATTGTGTTTTAATTTATTTTTCAAGTGTTCAAATCATAAAGAAAGGCTATGGCAGACTTCAGACAAAAGTGTTAAGTCCACTCAACAAAGATCGATTATTGTGTTGAGTATTCTCAACATACTGCTTGGTGTGGATTTTACTTTTTCTTTTTTCTTGAGTTTGGATATTTTTTTTATGTCTACTTCTCATACTTTTAAGCATTATATAACTACGTCATTATTTATTTATTTGTTTTAGAGTGATAACTTTATACAAAACTGTCTATCAACTATCTTATTATTTAGTATTACTTTGATTTTAAAACTTCTACTTCATACACTTTTAATAGTTTTCTATTTACAGAACACGAGGTCAAGACAAATACTTGCTTTAGTTCCACCGGAAAACGCACATCTGATTTTAGTGGAACCTCAAGTTCCGAAAATAGTGATGATGAAGAAATAATTGTCATCAATCAATGTCGAATTTCAGAGTCATCTGAAGCACCTTCTATAGACTAATATATTGCAGGAATTAACATATACTCCTCTGATGACGATACCGGTAACTGTAGTCCTACAATCCTGGTACATTCAAAACATGATGACAACGACAATAACATCAGTGTGCCAAACAAGGATTTATCTGTACTGTCATCACCATTTCCACCGTTTTCACCTATGTCGAACCTTCCATCTGTAACGACATCATTTATTCTTGACCAAGTTTCGAATTCCGCTGTGCCATCTCCTCGTTGTTCCATTGAACCACCTAGTGCTCCTCAATCTCCTCAAATAAGTACTCCTAATTTGACTCGTAAATCTAGATCAATGAAGAGAATTCAACGAACAAAACCACATAATCAGCCGCGACACTCGGTAAGAAAAAAGCAACTAAATTTGAACTTCAAGTGGACTACTGCACGTTTTCAGCATCGCGCTGATATAGAAAATGACAAGTTTTTCCACCCAATACCTGATGAACAGACGGCCCTTGATTATTTCCACGACTTTTTTCCACAAGAACTATTTTCTGAAATTTGTGAATATACAAACATGTATTAGGTCCAAGAATCAGGGCGTTCGTTGAACGTGTCTATTGGAGAAATGCGCACATTTATAGCGATCAAACTTGTGTGAGGTATAGTTGGCGTAATCAAACTTCTTCGATTATGCGTATTGTTTATTTCAGTACCCTTATATACATGTCGTTAACTCTCATTTTTTCCCGTGACTGAGACGTCACCCTGACATCCCTCTGACGTGTTACCATCGACAATTTTCATAGGCAACGCGAGTAGGTAAGTAGCCTACATCAGTGTGAGGTATAGTTGGCGTAATCAAACTTCTTCGATTATGCGTATTGTTTATTTCAGTACCCTTATATACATGTCGTTAACTCTCATTTTTTCCCGTGACTGAGACGTCACCCTGACATCCCTCTGACGTGTTACCATCGACAATTTTCATAGGCGGTGCGAGTAGGTAAGTAGCCTACATCAGTGTGAGGTATAGTTGGCGTAATCAAACTTCTTCGATTATGCGTATTGTTTATTTCAGTACCCTTATATACATGTCGTTAACTCTCATTTTTTCCCGTGACTGAGACGTCACCCTGACATCCCTCTGACGTGTTACCATCGACAATTTTCATAGGCGGCGCGAGTAGGTAAGTAGCCTACATCAGTGTGAGGTATAGTTGGCGTAATCAAACTTCTTCGATTATGCGTATTGTTTATTTCAGTACCCTTATATACATGTCGTTAACTCTTATTTTTTCCCGTGACTGAGACGTCACCCTGACATCCCTCTGACGTGTTACCATCGACAATTTTCATAGGCGGCGCGAGTAGGTAAGTAGCCTACAAACTTTTTATGGGCATTGCAACACTTCCATCATATTTGGATTTTTGGGCCGGAGATACTCGTTATCCAATAGTAGCTGATCTTTTGCCGCTGAAGCGGTATCAAGCAATACGGAGGTAAATACATTTTGTTAACAATACAGAAACAGACACGGATCCATATTTCAAAGTTAGGCCATTTGTTGAACAAATCAGACAGAATTGCCTCAAAATAGAGGAAGAAAATCAATTCAGTATCGATGAGATGATTATTCCTTACAAGGATGACGCGGTCGACAACGCCCGCGTCATTAACATCGAGCAGGTTCTTCGTGAAGGGGGGGGAAAGAACCTCTGACGAGAGCGAGAGCGGCAACGAGACTGCCGTCTCCCAGTCCCACGATAAGGAAATGGACAAAATAAGAAGACGGTTCCGCAAGAGGCGCGGCAGCGAACCCGAAGAAGGCTCCGACTCTAGTGCCACCAACACCAAGGGCACTAAACGCGGAAGACCACCGACCACCGGTGAGTACGTCGGCCTGGCCAAGGCCAAAAAGGACTACCTCGCACTCCAGCGGGAAGCCCTTAAGGTCCAGGCTGAAAAGGAGCTCATAGAGGAGACCAAGAGGCTCCAGTTGACACGCTCTCATCGGCTGTCGGAGTCCTCGACATCGGACGTGGTAATGGACGAAGGCGTAGTCACGGCGACGAAACTGGGCTCACGGATAACCGAGAGCCTGGAAATCATCAACAAAGTCGCCAAAACGTCCAAAAACCTAAGTGGGCCCTATGTGAAGGCTCTGAAAGACTCGGTCAGCCTCATAAGAGAGTCATGCGCGGCCCTCCTCGAAAGGTCATCATCGGAGGAAACGCGAACCCTGGAGGCGGTCAACACACGCCTCTCCAAGGAGCTCGCAGAAGTGAGAACCGAGCTCGCGAGCATCAAGCGCGGGCTCTCAGAGCTAAGACCACAGACCGCTTCCGCATCCCCTTCGCTCAACGTCGAAGAGCTGCTGCAGAGGGCGGTCCACGAAGCGGTTTCCCTGTCGAGCGCTCGACTCGACGCTCGTCTGGAGGCCCTACAAGACCGGCTTCTCCCCGAGACGCGTCCGCGCCCTCCACTGGCCGCCGACAAGAAAAAGGAACTTGCCAAAGACACACAACAACCTGTGTCAAGGCCTACACAAGAGACGCAAGACACGGACCCGGCGGTGTCAAACCTGACACCCCCGGCTAACCCTGGCCCGGCACCAGAGAGGCCCAAGAAGAAAAAGAGGAAATCCGCGGCTGCCACAGAAGCAGCAGCCGCGAGACGCGACGCCGCACAAACACCCGCGGCTTCGCAACCACCCCCACCACCCCCCGCACGCGAGAGTGGACCAGGGTGGATAAAAAGAAGCAGGACCCACCAGAGAACAAGGGAAAGAAGAAAGAGGGACGAAAACTGCGCGTCCCAAAGACTGCAGCAGTCGTTATAACGCTGCAGCCCGATGCAGCAGAAAAAGGCGCCTCATACAGGGATGTCCTGGAGAGGGCGAAACGAAGCGTCGATCTGGAGGCCCTGGACATCCCGGGCATCAAACTAAAGGTGGCCGTGACCGGGGCGCGCAAGCTAGAGGTCGCCGGCACGGCCTGCAAAGAAAAAGCGGACGCGCTCGCGGCCAAACTAAAGGAGGCTCTGGGAGAAGATGTAGTACGCATCTCGAGACCCCAGAAGTGCGCCGAGCTACGCATCACCGGGCTAGACGACTCAGCCACCGCGACCGAGGTCGCGGAAGCGATAGCCGCAGCAGGAAACTGTCCATCCGTCGACGTCAAAGTTGGAGAAATTCGGTGGCAGAGAGGCCTCGGCGCGGCCTGGGTAAAATGCCCAGTCGAGGCCGCCAAAAAAGTGACAGCACCAAATACCAAGGTGCGCATCGGATGGGTAGTCGTGCGCGTCGTGCTTCTTTCCGCGCGTCCCATGCGATGTTTTAAGTGCCATGAGACCGGGCACACAAGGGCGACCTGCACCAGCAAGGACGACCGCGGCGGACTCTGTTTCCGATGCGGCCAACCGGATCACTCCTCCGCTACCTGCTCCAACGCGCCACACTGCGCGCTGTGCGCAGCGAAAGGGAAGCCAGCGGACCACAGTGTTGGTAGCAAGATCTGCAACAAACCAGCACCAGCAACAGTAAAAGAGAGGACCGCTAAGAAGAGCAAAGCGCCACAGAGGCAGCAGCCGCGAGACGCGACGCCGCACAAACATCCGCGGCTTCGCAACCACCCCCCGCACGCGAGAGTGGACCAGGGTGGATAAAAAGAAGCAGGCCCCACCAGAGAAAAAGGGAAAGAAGCAGGCCCCACCAGAGAAAAAGGGAAAGAAGAAAGAGGGACGAAAACTGCGCGTCCCAAAGACTGCAGCAGTCGTTATAACGCTGCAGCCCGATGCAGCAGAAAAAGGCGCCTCATACAGGGACGTCCTGGAGAGGGCGAAACGAGGCGTCGATCTGGAGGCCCTGAACATCCCGGGCATCAAATTAAAGGTGGCCGTGACCGGGGCGCGCAAGCTAGAGGTCGCCGGCACGGCCTGCAGAGAAAAGGCCGACGCGCTCGCGGCCAAACTAAAGGAGGCTCTGGGAGGTGATGTGGTACGCATCTCGAGACCCCAGAAGTGCGCCGAGCTACGCATCACCGGGCTAGACGACTCAGCCACTGCGACCGAGGTCGCGGAAGCGATAGCCGCAGCAGGAAACTGTCCATCCGTCGACGTCAAAGTTGGCGAAATTCGGTGGCAGAGAGGCCTCGGCACGGTCTGGGTAAAATGCCCAGTCGAGCCCGCCAAAAAAGTGAGAGCACCAAACACCAAGGTACGCATCGGATGGGTAGTCGTGCGCGTCGTGCTTCTTTCCGCGCGTCCCATGCGATGTTTTAAGTGCCATGAGACCGGGCACACAAGGGCGACCTGCACCAGCAAGGACGACCGCGGCGGACTCTGTTTCCGATGCGGCCAACCGGGTCACTCCTCCGCTACCTGCTTCAACACGCCACACTGCGCGCTGTGCGCAGCGAAAGGGAAGCCGGCGGACCACAGTGTTGGTAGCAAGATCTGCAACAAACCAGCACCAGCAACACTAAAAGAGAGGACCGCTAAGAAGAGCAAAGCGCCACAGAAGCCCGCCACTACATCTAAGGCGGGCCCTGATGCCGGAGCGGAACCGATGGAAGCCCAATAACGGCGACCTACAGATTCCTGCAGGCCAACTTGAACCACTGCGCTCGGGCACAAGATCTCCTAGTGCAAACCGCAGCGCAGTGGACAAGCGACATCACCATCGTGTCGGAGCCATACCGCGTCCCATCCAGGTGCAACTGGGCGGGCGACGCCGACTCATCCGTCGCCCTACTCTTCGGCCCGAGGATCGTACCTCCATCATCAAGAGACACGACTAAAGGCCAGGGCTACGTGGCTGCCAACCTGGGGGCCCTCACCATAGTGGGGGTTTACTTCTCTCCCAACAAACCCCTGGTCGACTTCGAGGCATTTCTCGCACAGTTGACGGCCGCCATCGGCGGCTCGACGTCGCCTGTGATCGTCGCCGGGGACTTCAACGCGAAGTCAACGCTCTGGGGTTCCCCGGCGACGGATGCAAGAGGCCGCGCGGTGGAGGAGTGGATGGCGTCCTCTAACCTCGCGCTGGCCAATCGGGGCACGGTCAGCACGTGCGTCCGACGACACGGTGAGTCAATAGTCGACTTGACTTTTGTCAGCTCGGCCTTCGCTCGCCGCACCACCAACTGGCGGGTCCGGGAGGGAACGGAGACCCTCTCGGACCACAGATACATTTCCTTCGACGTCTCTGCCAACACGTCGAACACGGGCCACACAATACCACCTGGCGGTGGCCCGAGATGGTCCCTGAATCGCCTGGACCGCGACCTCCTCCGAGAGGCCGCCGTCGTAGCATCCTGGGCGCCTCTGCCCTCCGACGACGTGGACGAGTGCGCGGAATGGCTGAGGGAGGCCATGCACGGCGTGTGCGACGCCTCGATGCCGCGCGCCGGACCCTTCAGGCCTCGACGACAAGCCTACTGGTGGCGTCCCGAACTGCACCAACTACAACAAGAGTGCACGGCGGCCCGACGCCGCTACAAGAGACATCGACGTCGACGCACAAGAAATCAACAGCAGGAGAACGCACTCTACGAAGAGTATCGAGCGGCCCGTCTCGCCCTCTGCAACGCCATATCGAAGGCCAAAACGGAAGCGTGGCAGGAATGGCTGCAGACGCTGGAAGAAGATCTATGGGACAAGCCCTACAAATGGGTGCGACAAAAACTGCGCCCGGCCGCCCCGCCAGTCACCCAGTGCCTCAACCCGGATCTCCGGGACAGAGTCATCTCGACCCTCTTTCCATCTGGGGTCGACCGTCCAACGACGATGGCTCACCGGGAGGAGGTACTCGACGACGACGGAGAGGACATCACCCCGCCTATAACACCCGCGGAACTCGCGGCGGCGGTCTCACCAAATGGGCCTCAAAAACACGGCACCAGGCCCCGACGGCATACCGGGGCGCGCATGGGTCCTCGCTATGAAATCAATGGAGTCGCGAGTACTCGCCGTTTTGACCAACTGTCTGGTCCAGGGTCGAGTGCCGCGGCTATAGAAGCGCGGAAAACTGGTGTTGCTGCGGAAGAACGGGAAGCCCGAAGACCTACCATCGTCGTATCGCCCCATCGTTCTGCTTGACGAGATTTGCAAGATCCTCGAGCGCATAATAGCAGCGCGACTCGTCAAGCACCTGGACAACGTCGGTCCGAACCTGAGCGAGAATCAATACGGTTTTCGCTCAAGTCGTTCAACGATCGGGGCGATCGCTCGTCTGAGGGACACAACAGAAGAGGAAGTGGCCCAGGGCGGGGTAGTGCTGGCGGTCTAAATAGACATCTCGAACGCCTTCAACTCCCTACCCTGGACGACCATTGGAGACGGCCTCAGACGCCACGCAGTACCGAGATACCTCCGCAGCGCACTGAGCAACTACCTCTCAGAGCGCGCCGTGTCATACCCGACGCAAGAAGCCTGGGAGACTAAAGAAGTGGTATGCGGCGTACCCCAAGGATCGGCCCTGGGCCCTACCCTATGGAATATAGGCTTTGACCCAGTACTTCGCGGCGCCAACCTACGCGGAGTGGAAGTCGTGTGCTACGCAGACGACACAATCGTCATCTGCCGCGGGAAGACGCACCGCGAGACCACCATCCTCGCCACGGCGGCAGTCGCACAAGTGGTCCAGCGCATCCGCGGGATAGGCCTCACCGTGGCCTTAGAAAAATCGGAGGCCCTGTGTTTTCACGGGCCGAGGAAAGCGCCGTCTCAAGAGATGGCGGTCGTAGTGGGGGGGACGAGGATCACCATCACCCAGACAATGACGTATTTGGGACTCGTCCTCGACGGCCGCTGGCCCTTCGCGGAACACTTCCACCGTCTCTCCGCGAAGGTCACGAAGGCCGCAGGAGCCCTGGCTTCGCTGCTCCTTAATCTGGGGGGCTCGAGCCTCCCATGCCGGAAGCTGTACATGGGCATAATACGATCGATGTCCATGTACGGCGCGCCGATCTGGACCGAACACATGTCGCCCAAAAACCGGCTCGCCCTCGGTCGACTACAAAAGACGATGGCCACGCGGGCAGTACGCGGCTATCGTACCGTCTCAAGGGACGCGGCATGCCTCCTCGCCGGAGCCGTGCCCTGGGACCTAGATGCGAAGGCCCTCGCCGACGGATTCTGGCGCTGCGCAGAGATTCGCGCGCAGGGCAGCCACCTACCACCTGAGGAGATCCGTCAGCTGAAGAAAGAAGAAAGAGACAGGGCACTGGGGCAATGGGAGGAGCGTCTCCTAGAGCCACGGTGCAGTGCGGACCTGGTGCGGGCCATCCGACCGGTGTTCCGTGAGTGGGTCAACAGAAACCATGGTGGGCTCACCTTCCGCCTCACACAGGTACTGACCGGGCACGGCTGCTTCGGCCAGTACCTGTGCGAAATAACGCAAAGAGAGGAGAACACGCGGTGCCACCACTGCGACGAGGAGAGGGACATGGCCGAACACACCATCACGGCGTGTCCCTCGTGGAACGACCACAGAGCCACACTACAGGCTACCATCGGTGCGGAGGTAAACCATGGCTTGGATGATGGTTGGCAGCGAGGAACATTGGAAAGCTGCAGAGGACTTCGCGGAAAACATCATCTCCGCCAAAGAAGAGGCCGAGCGCATAAGAGAGCGGGAGGCGCTCGACCCTAGAAGAAGGCCGAGGCGCAGACGTCGTAACAACGTCGTCGTTGTCCCGTCCTGCCTTAGACGGGGAGCTCGGGGCGTCGGCGTGGGGGCGCCGTCGCCCACTGCACCGAGCCCCCGAGAGAGTCGCGATGCGCAGAGTGCTCCTGCGCATCGCGACACGTGGACCGGTAGACCACCATCACCGCCACTATTCGGAATAGGGGGCGCTCTCTACACGGCCCCGGAGAGGGTCTGCGTCGCAGACAACCGCTGGCGGAGTCACGGTGAGTATAGCCATGCCGCGGCTCCGTCGTCGATAGCGGATGTAAGGAGCACCGCTGGGTTTTAGTGGGTAAACTCGGGAACCACCATCTAGCCCGAAGACTCCCACATACCCCGGTGGCACTCCCCCCGCCCCCGGGCACCTATAAAAAGTTTCCCAGCGTAAAAAAAAAAAAAAAGGTAACGACTTACTTGTCTTTGATGGCATCTCATGGATTCCTCTCCGCGATATCGGAACCAACGAGAAGTGCATCCTGTCTTGACCATATCTTTGTTTAAACAACTAGTAAACCATTCGGATTCGTTTGCAAAACACATATTACTGACCATGACTTGGCCTTAGCTTATGTTCCGCTAAAAGTAAAACGAAACCCAATGAAAAAAGACACAAGAACTATAATAAACTGGGTTGCAGTGACCAAATTTATTAAAAACTCGGATTGGAAAGATATTTTCCGGGAAACAAATGTAGATGCCGCTTCACATAACTTTAGTACGAAGATAACAGACTATATCAACAAAAGCACAAAAGTAAATAAAATAAGTATGAGGAAAAACATTTTAAAACCCTGGGTCACACCTGGTATTCTTGGATGTATGAAAGATCGGGACAAGCTGCATCAAATCCAAAAAGCCGACCCAGAGAATGAATTAAAGCATCAAATTTACACCCATACAGAAATTATTTTCAAACATTGTTTCGAAAATTAAAACTGGAATACTATAAAAGGAAATTATTAATAATAAAAATAACCCACGAAAATTATGGCACAAGTTGAAAAAGCTATACGCCAACAGTACGTCAGTAAATCGGAATATTAACCTAATTAAGGACACGGCTGACCCATCGGCATGGGGTGCTGGGTCGGATAACCTCCACGTGTGCCTGGGGGATGCAGTTACCCTTCGGACCTCGGTCCGGGGGTAAGGGCATCTTCTGGGACTGGTGTACCCTGGGCAACGGTAGCTGCTTTATGCTCTCGGGGATATGGCAACTGATGGCTAATAATCCGACACCACTGGCGTCGGGAAGTGACGATCCCACCACCCGCTGAGGGGAAAACTTATATCCCTCGTGAATTCAATTTTCTCTTCGGCGCAATCAATCGAGTCGCGCGGCGAGTCCGCCTCTAGGGCGGCTGTTGGCTTCAGCCACACCGGGTGCACCCGTAGCCCCTCATAGCACACCCCGAGCGGAGCGGGGACTGCGGTCATTGCGACCGGAGTCGAGAGGAAGACAACCTCCCAAATTACCCCAATCCTAAGGTACCGCGCGCCGATGGGATGAATGGCCAAGGGGAACTTGGTCCCGAGCGCCCGAAGCTGTGGATCAGCAAACCAATATAATGACAAGCAGATCTCAAGACATTGGTCCCCAGGTGGGTCCCGGCTTTACAGCTGGGGAATCCCACACGGCGCCTGGCGCCGTCTGTGCTTCGTACTCTGGGATGGGCAAGACTGCTTTAGACGATGGTGTGTGTGCAGAGGAGCGCCGATGGTTCGGCGAGTTGCACAATGGCGGAAGTGCCGCGCCCCGCGATGGGCGCTGGCCAACCACACGGTGGTGACAGGCTAGCGCAACGTGCGCTATCGCTGACCACGCTGCCCACTCCGCGGGTGGTGCTGGAGCGGCTGCCCTGGGAGCCATCCAAAAATTGGCCCCTGTTTCCCGCACCAGCGGCAACGTGGCTGCCGTTTCAGACGGCAGCCTCACTACGGTTGCATCAGGCGGATCCCGCTTTTGGCAGGACCGCAAACGACGGCGTCCCAGCAGGAACGGCTCGTCGACTTACTCGGAGGAGGACGGCAAGAGCGCCGGGGAGCTATACCCCGGCTCCAAGCCGGAGCGACGTGGGCGTCCGCCCACGACGGGCAAGTATGTCGGCCTTAGCAAGGCCAAGGTCGCGTTCGACGCCGAGAGGCGTAAGGAGCTGAGGCTCCAGGCGGAGGAGGAACTCGTCGCGACGGCGGCGAGGTTCCGCCGAAACCGGGAGCGGAAGCTCTCCTGATCGCCTGCGCTAAAGTCGAGGACGGCTTCAGACGAGCAGACGGTTGGGGCGTTGCAACGGATGGTTCTCGACGACGCTGAGCTGATCAGTACGATCGCCAGCAAGTCGAGGAGCCTCAAGTCCGACCTGGCGCGGGACCTGAGTGACGCCGCGGCCTCCATCAAGGTGGCCGTGACCACCATCGCGTCTCGCACAGCGACGGACGAGACGCGGCAGCTGCAGGCGGAGAACGCCCGCCTGCGCGCCGAGGCGGCCGATTTCCGCAAGGAGTTGGCCAACCTCAGGGCGAAGATGGACGAGTTGGAGCGGCGGGATAGACCCGCGCCTCCTCGTCCGGACGCCGGCGATGAGACTCCTGGGGAAGGGACGATTCGGCCGGCAAAAAAACGGCGCACGGGTGCCGATCGCCTCATACCGGCGACTACGTCGGTAGAGGAGATCTGCCGCATCGTAATGGTGCAGGTGGGGACGATGGTGTCGGCCCGCCTGGCATCACTGGAGGACAGGCTCTTCCCGGAGAAGCGTATCCGACCACCGCTGGCTGCCGCGAGGCAGGCGGCATCGGCCGCCAAGAATGCCGGCCCAGCGCCGAAAGCGGCCGCGGCCTCCGCGAACCCCGCCCCCAAAGCCTCCCAAAGTGGCTAAGGGGAAGGGAAAGGGGGGCCGCAGAAGGCGGCGAGAAAGCTCCCTAAGTGACCCATCGGCATCTTTAAATCTGTGCAATACGCATTTTGCTTCGGTAGGCGAGACTTACACAAAGCAAATTATAAGTTGTTGTTGCTGTTGACATCCCCTATCGCGACTGCAGCTGTAGTGAAATTGCGCGAGTAAAACAAATAAAATATCTCGAGGTGTCGTCTTAGATGAAAACCTTACGTTTAGCAACCATCTCTTAAATTTATCTTCTCGAGTGCGTAGTCTTATTTACACAATTAGGAGGATACGAGACACTGCGCCTCTGGACACCATGCGAATTGTTTAGTTCGCCCTATGTCAGTCGATAATGCAATATTGCATTTGTGTCTGGGGTTGTGCTGGAAAAACGCTATTTTATAACTCTAGAAAAATCTCAGTGTGCCTTGATCAAGGTGGCGCTCTAAAACCGAGCAGGACAGACAGAACAGACGCTTTATACAAGTATTTCAAAGTCTTAAGAGTGCGCCAGTTATACATCCTAAAAGCTACGCTAAAAGTACATAACACAATTAAAATCAGACAAGATTACAAAGATTTAACAGTTAAACGAACATTTCGATTACCCATGCAAATGGCCAAATCGGAATTATACAAAAGGAGCCCACTGTATGCACAAAGCCAAGTGTACAACAATGTTCAAAGAGAAATTAACATAAAAGACAGTTCCCTGTACATCTGCAAGAAAACACTGCAGACTCATTTAAGCAAACTGAACTACGAGGAAAACGAAGAGCTTGTCAGATAACGTCTATAGCATCACAAGGTGTAATACATCCAAACACATACACACGCGCGCACACACACACGCGCACACGCACACACGCACACCACAAATACTGACCCAATTTAATTTATGTATTGATAATATATAACAAGATTAACATGACGATAGCTGCTCCTTTTTATGTAAATAATCACCATTTAACTGTTGAACAATTATAACCATTGTGATTATTTACTCTGCCTTGCGGAAACCGATTTTTGTTTAGTTTTAAATTGAATACTTATCCATCCATCCATCCAATCAGCCGGAAGACGTCCACTGCTGGACAAAGGCCTCCCCCAAAGATTTCCACTCAGACCTGTCCTGGGCCACCCGCATCCAATGGTTGCCAGCGACCTTGATCAGGTCGTCGGTCCACCTTGTGGGGGGTCTGCCCACGCTACGTCTTCCGGTACGTGGCCGCCACTCGAGAACCTTTCTGCCCCAACGGTCGTCGGTTCTGCGAACTATGTGCCCTGCCCATTGCCACTTTGCGACGGCGATCCTTCTAGCTATGTCGGTGACCTTGGTTCTCCTGCGGATCTCCTCATTTCTGATTCGATCTCGCAGGGAAACTCCGAGCATAGCTCGCTCCATCGCCCTCTCAGCAATCTTAAGCTTGCGGACAAGGCCCACAGTAAGCGGCCACTAATTGAATACTTATAAAAGTCCCCTATAAACAGCTGTGAACTTGCGATTCAGGGTCTCGAGATACAAGCTTAGCTTCGTTCAAGAGCCGCGGTTTCTCAGTGTATATGTGAATGTAAATACTGCTAATAAATCATTATTATTATTATTATTTGTATGTCATGGCATATATTGCCAAATTAGGGATTTCGTTTTGCTTATTTGTAGTTTTAGCATTATTTTTTTCTTTGTCGGCAGCAACAGCTTTAATCACGTGGTGGTAGAATTTTAGCGGTAATTCCTATTCAGAATGCACCTTCTGACGACAGTGAACGTTTAGATATTGAAGACGAGATATGTATGCCCGCTTCGCTTTCTTTGTCAAGTTCCTCTGCACCCTCTATTGATAGTTCTTTAGAAAGACTGAACCTATTAGACGATGAACATAACCCTGCTATCGAAAACGTTTGCCTTACGCCAATTTTCCAAACTGTTTATCCAAGTCCATCTCTAGAACCAAATTACAATGTGCTACCGGTATTAAGTGACATTACATCATTTCCCGCAACACCTGCATCTCCCACAACTCCTGCAACGCCTGCACCTCTTGCACCCCCTGCACCTGGCTTGGCAACACCGCGCATGACGACCAATGCTTCCTCTGCATCAAGTTCCAGGAAAACCCGGTCACAACGTCCCACGGATTATGTTGCTAAACGAAGGTGAGTTCAAAAATTCACTCTAACTTATCACTGGAAAAAAGCTGTATTTCGACATATGGCAACCACAGTAGCGGAAGCAGATCCTGCAGGAGGTGTTCAGTTCCTATTTCCACTGGAGTAGTTCTATAAGTTTTTTTCCCCTGACATTTTAGCAATGCAATTTTTAAAACTGGACGTACCATTGGTTTGACTGAGGACGAATTGCGAGATTTTTAGCCATATATATAATAATGGGTGTTGTGACCACGCCTTCTTACACTGATTATTGGAGTTTGCGATATAGATACGAACTGGTGGCCGATTTGATGCCTATAAAACGATATCAACAAATCCGTCTTAATTTACATTTCGTTGACAACAACATTCAAGACTCCGACTACTTAGCCGTAGTACGGTGGAATGACAACAAAGCTGTGACACTGATAAGTTCCTATGTGGGGGTGGAACCAGTAAGTACCATAAAAAGATACTGCAAGGAGTCGAAATCAAAAGTTGATGTACAATGCCCACACATAGTAAAAGAATACAATAAACATATGGGCGGGGTTGATTTAGCCGATATGCATGTTTCGGGATGGGAGCGGCGACTCCTCGAACCGTCGTACGGTCGCCTCACCGTTGAGCCGTCCGGCCGGTCATCGGTGACTGGCTGGGCCGGGACTTCGGAGTCCTCAGTTTCTGCCTGGTGCAGGTACTCACGGGGCACGGTTGCTTCGGGAGCTATCTGCACCGGCGGAACTGCACGAGTAGGACGGATGAGGCGTGCGATGAGTGTGGCCACCCGGTGGACACATCGTCCCACACCTTGGCCGATTGCCCGCGATGGGGACAGGGCCGCGCTCGTAGCGGCGATAGGGAGTGACCTCTCGCTACCGTCCGTGGTCCGGACCATGGTCAGTGGCGAGGCGTCATGGAATGCGGTATCCCGATTCTGCGACTCTGTTATGACGCAGAAGCGGGAGACCGAACGTATCCGAGAGCGGGCGCCGAGGGGACAGGACGCGGTCGGAGCGCGATGACAGCTCACCGCCGCAAGGCGGGACCGAGCGCACGACCGCCGAATGGCTCCTCGGCAGGAACCTGGCGCCGCGACCGACAAGGGCCGTCGGGCCGGTGCCCCTTGAGAGGGTTCCTGGGGTGGATATGGTGATGCGTCTCGTATTCCGACGCGTCGCCACGTAGGGATTTTTAACAGGAGGGGTGCTTCACACCCTCCTCGAGGCGGGCCCGGTTATTGCCGTTCGGGGGTCGTGGATGAACTGCAATACTTTATCCCGCGACCCCACGAACACGTGGATGAGAGTGGAATACCGTGTGAAGCTTTTAGTCGGTTGGAGTCCGACACTACCACCGTCGCCGGCCCAATTTGGCGACGGGTGCATTTCCGTTAGCATTTTGTTACACACGTAAATAAAAAAAAAAAAAAGCCGATATGCATATTTCTCTGTACAGAACCCCGTTCAAGATGCGCAGATGGTACATCGATATATTTGCCCAACTTCTGGACATATGTATAAATAATGAATGGCTTTTACACCGGAAAGGTCACTTAAAATTAGGAAATTAACATTCCATCTCCTTGAAAGACTTACGATTTGAATTATACGAAGGTCTCAAAAACAAAATAAGGTTACCACAAACCAAACCAGTCGAATCGTCACGATTTGACAACGTTGGTCATTTCATGACAATGACCACTCAAGGTCGATGATGTCGACTATGCTCTAAACTAACGGTTGTAGATTACATAAAATGCCAAGTCCGCCTTTGTTTTGTAACAGGTAAAAATTCTAGAAACTGTCAACTTGCGTACCATAAAAGAGCGTCATTTTTTTTAGGCTTAATTGTACTAATATTAAATTCTAAGTAAAAAAATCGTGTCTTTTATTACATACTTAGTTCGTAAAGTTATTGGCAATGTGTGTTGTGGCATACATAAGTTCTCAGGAAAACTAAGCTTTTCAGATTATTTAAATATTTTTTTTATTATAGTTTTATGTGTATCAATAACAATTACAACAAAAAAAAAGCTTTTTACTGCATTTTTTACTTTGCCAAATTAAGGGTTAATGGTTTAGGAACAGTAATAAAATCAATAACCGAAAACTTAGACGCAGACAACGAGATTCAAATCTCAAATGAAATCGGGGAAATACAAACATCCTCACGTAACTCCTTGATAAACAATAGAAAAATATTAACAATCATGAAAAATTTTATGAATCAATATCAGAAAACCGTCGTAAATCAAAACACAGCACAACTCTCAATACAAAATTCACTCAATATATTGAACGAAATCTGGAGATCGCTTCAACAGCTATACGACAACCTAGCGTCATTAGAGAACGCAATTACATTTTCCCACCTAGGAAGAATAGTAGAAACCCTAGTATAATAGACCCAATTTACTTAGTAAAAGAATTTAAATTTTTACAAAGTGGAATCGCAGTAAACCTACCATTTGAACCTAAATTAAGAAATATTCATCTTTGGGAAAAAGCCATTACAGTAAAAGCATACGGAAACAATGAATCGTTAAACTTTTTATTAAAAATACCTTTGATCTCCCTACACCCCTACAAACTACTACAACTTTATCCTATTCCTAATGAAAAGCATACCATGTTAGTAGCCAAAAACCCATTCCTAGTACTCGGTAACAGTGAATTTGCATACCCTCACGAGCCCTGCCTGAAAATTACTGAAGATGAAGTCATCTGCAACCACCTAAATTGGGAACAGCTAAAAAACTCTAACGACTGTATTGCGCAACTCATCCAGCATCAAGACTCGATTAACTGTACTTATATAACAGCATACTATGAAAATACTATAGTACAGCAAATTAAAGAAAATAATTGGATAATTATTACAAAACAAGAAGAAGTATTCAAAACCAGCTGCGGCGACGAAGTTCAATATCAGCGTAACAAGGGAGTCACCCTTATAACTCGAGACAGCAATTGCGTTGTACAAATGGCAGGAAAACCACTGAAAACTCACGAAACCATTCCACTACCTCGAGCGCATGAAGCCCCTAGAACATTACCTATGAAGATAAAACTAGAGGACATCAACATACATATACATACATATATATGTATATGTATGTTGACCCCAGAATAAGGCTAACCTTGCCCAAACATGCGGGGCTCTGTTTGGGTCGACGAATTTTTCCCTTGCTGCTCGTGGGAACGCTGATGAGGAAACACATTTCGTACCAGAATGGCGGCGACGAGGTTCGCAACCCGTCACGTCTCGTCTCCCGGGGGAGCGAAAAGTGGGCTGCCGATAGCCACTTTGCTACTTTGAAGACGCTTATGAGGACATCAAACTCGACAATAGTAAAGACTTAATAGAAAAAACCACCGCTATAGAGCAGCAACACCACGAAATCCCTGGGATAATATCAACAACACCAAGCTGGTCATCAGTATTATTATACTTCATACAAACTATACAGTAGTAGGATCCGGAGCCGCCCTATATATTATACTTAGGTGTACCGGTATGAAGTGAGCGTCAAAATACAAATGTCTCGATAGGGAACATTTGTTTTGAATGAGCCTTTATTTTTTTTGTGTGTTAGCTATGACATCTGTGAAACATATTTAGTCTACATCAAGTCATTGAACAGACAACATCATATTTTTTCATCGCGTTAAAAATGTCGAATTTCGTACCAGAAAGTGATGATTCGCGGAGAGCATTAATTTTTTGTTTTCATTTGAAGAAAAGTGCTGCAGAGTCGCATGCGAGTCGAATGCTTGTCGAGGCGTATGGAGATCATGCTCTATCAGAAGCAACGTGCAAAAGACGGTTTCAACGGTTCAGAAATAATAATTTTGATGTGAGAAATGAAGAAAAAACGTTTGAAGACGCCGAATTGCAAACGATATTGATGGAGATGACACTTTGAATCAGCAAATGGCAGAAATGTTAAATGTTGCACAACAACACAACAAACAATTTCTGACCGTTTAAAAGCTATAGGAAAGATCCAAAAGTGTGGAAAATGGGTGCCACATGAATTGAATGAAAGACAGATGGAAAACCGAAAAAACACTTGTGAAATTTTGCTTCAAAGACACGAAAGAAATCGGTTTTGCATCGGATTGTTACTGGCGATGAAAAGTGGATTTATTTTAAGAATCCTAAACGGAAAAAATCATGGGTTAACCCTTATTCAAATATTGGGAAATTATTTCCCACTTGACAGTACCGTAATATTTCTTTATTATTTCTTTACTGGTAACTCTAATCAGTACCAATCCAGGAACAAAGTAATTTTACACACTTTTTAAATATTTTACTTGGCAACATTTTGGACAAAATTGCGTAATGTCATCGTATGTCAATGTCAAAGTCACAATTTGAATTTTTTGGTGCACAAAACCGGTTCTCGCAGGACTTTCGAAAATTTTTGTAGAAAAAAAATCTGGTAAGTACATAAACAATATATTGATGTAAACTAGACTTATTTTCTGAATGCTTTTTACGGTTTCTGTGCTTTTTGCACTGATATTTCTTGGATTTTATTAGGTTTAATTAGGTGGGAAATAATTTCCCAATGTTCGTTCCTGCTTTGATAAACATCAGTGTCTTTATATATATATAAAATTGTTTGTCAGCTGTAATAATAACGGTATAGGAACTTGTAATACGATAGCGAGTAAGTCAAATTAGTGGCTTTTTTGCAAAATTGTGACTGCGTTTATGTGATTTCTATGCTTTATTCCAAACGAAGCCACTTATAAGTTTTAGGACTTTTGTAACTATTTGTGCAATATGCTGATAAAACTACATAATTGCCAACTTTTTATAATTTACTTTCAGCTATTCAAATATGGACGCAAGAAAGGAACGTAAAGTGCTCGCCAAGAAACTATTAGAAGAGGTGGTACAAAATTTAGACGACTTGTCTGATTTATCAGGCTCAGATTCTGAGGATGACTCATGCTTTATCAACAGTATTCATTCTCCTTCCGATAGTTACCTAAATCAGCTCGATGATAACCTAATTGAACAACGTCTTGAACATATCTTTGGCTTTGGATTGACGGGAGACAAACAAGACCCACCTTCTCCCCCTATGCAAACTCAACAGATTTCAACGGATGCCTTACTGACAGTCTTAGATGAAACATCGCATTTCACAAACACACCAAAAACAGACAACAGTCTTTTGCCAACTCACTTAGGTACTGAAACTGAGCAATTGGCAGATGATGGGCAAGAGTCTGAAACTAACAACGAAGTACGCAGAGATCGTTCTCAGCCAAGAGTATGGGAGATAAAATCGGAAATCCATGAAGTTCCTCTTTTCGAAAAACGTTTTAAGCCCAAGGGTAACGATACTCATAAAACGTCACCTCTAAGTATTTTTGAGCGGCTTTTTCCTGATGAACTGATGGTAATAATTGTGGAACAAACCAACAGATACGCCCGTCAGAAAAATAGTACTAACTGGAAACCTGTAACTCTACAAGATATTAAGGCGTATCTAGGAGTTTTAATCCTTATGGGCTTAAATCCTTTACCGGACATGGAACTCTACTGGTCATCAGATCCCTTTTATTACAATAAGGAAATTGCCCAGGTTTTCCCAATAGTAAGATTTAAAAAAATTACAGAAAACTTCCACTTAAATGATAACGAGATGGAACCACCAAGAAACTCCCCTGAATATGACAAATTATTTAAATTGAGACCCCTCCTCACAGAACTCAACAAAGTTTATCAAAGAGAGGCATACAATTCAGAAGTAATATACAATCGATTTATGAGTGTATGGTCAAATTTAAAGGGCGCAGCTCCTTAAAGCAATACATGCCGAAAAAACCCATCAAAAGAGGATTTAAGGTATGGGCAAGATGTGACGCCAAAACTGGGTACTTGTACCAATTCGAAGTGTATTCAGGAAAAGGCGACAGCACCGAAAATTAAGGGTTAGGCTACAATGTTGTCATGAAACTCTGCAGTAACGTACCAAGAAACACTTTAATTGCCTTTGACAACTTTTTTACTAGCTGTAACCTCATGGAGGATCTTTACGATAAAAATATTTATGCAGTGGGAACAGTCAGATGCAACAGAAAGGACTTACCTGATATGATAAAAAAAAAACAACCGAAACCATTGCGATTAGATAAACATCAGTTTTCAGCGGTTACTGCAGAGCCAATCACAGCCATTAAATGGCTTGACACAAAGGAAGTTACTGTCCTGACAACAGCACATCAGCCCTTAGACACAAGGATGATAAAAAGAACCCAAAAGGATGGCTCTAGAGCTGACATTCTCTGCCCGGCTGCAATTGCTTCATACACGCTCAGTATGGGCGGAGTAGATCTTTTTTGACCATTTTAGATCGTCATACCCTATAAACCGGAAATCCAGGAAATATTGGATGCGACTATTCTTCTTTCTGTTCGATGCATCTATAATTAATGCCTACATAACGTACAACTACTCCCATGTCCCGACCCTGCATGGCCACTGTGATTTCAGACTACGGTTAGCACGTGCCCTTATAGATAATCACACGACACGAAAAACTCACACACAAACAGATGTAGTTTTTAAAAAAAATAAAAAAGGTGGTAGGTTTGGCGTTCCCGATGAGATTCGGCTGCTAAATGTTGGCATACACTTGCCTGAAGAAAGTGCCACTTACAAAAGATGTCGCTTTTACAGCACAAAGCACAAAGAACAGAGGACAAAAATAGTATGTTCCTCCTGTGGAGTAGCGCTTTGTGCCAAAAACTGTTTCAAAACCTTTCACACAGTTCTTACTCAGTAATGTTATTTTCATATAGTATTTGAAAAGTTCTTAATAAAATATTATTTGTAACATTCTAGTTTCATTTTATTTTTATAATTTTATTCAATCACTCAATCATGTTATATTGAATTTTTTTATATAAAAAAAATAAACAAGTAAAGTAGGAGTAAGTAATATGTATAGAATTTGTAGTAAAAATGTCCCAAAAAAATGTAACCATTCCGGATGATGGGAAATAATTTCCCACTTAATTATATTTTGCTTTTCCATACTGGATAATGGGAAATAATTTCCCACCGTAAAACCCCCATTTCCCCTCTTTTTATAAAAAAAATGATGTTTTTTTCGAAATCTACAAAGCCCTTTTACCTAGAAACCATGTTTAATTCATAATTTTATTTAAAAAAAAAATCCATTTGATTAAGGGTTAATCCGGGACAACCATCAACCATCAACATCGACTGCAAAACCAGATCGATTCGGCAAGAAGACAATGCTGTGTGTTTGGTGGGATCAGAAAGGTGTGGTGTACCACGAGCTCCTAAACTCCCACCTGGTGAAACCGTTAATACTGATCGCTACCGACAACAAATGATCAATTTGAACCATGCATTGATCGAGAAACGACCAGAATGGGCCAGAAGACACGGCAAGGTAATTTTGCTCCATGACAACACAAAGCAAAACCGCTTCAGGATACAATCAATACACTTGGCTGGGAGCTGCTACCTGCTACCCCACCTGCCGTATTCACCAGACTTGGCTCCTTCCGACGACCATTTGATTTCATCGATGGGACAAGCATTGGCTGAGCAGCACTTTGGTTTCTACGACGAGGTCGAAAATTGAATGTCTGGTTGGTTTGCTTTAAAAGACGAACAATTTTATTGCCGTGGTATCCACAAATAGCCAGAAAGGTGGTCAAAATGTGTAGAAAACAATGGCCAATATTTTGAATGAAATGTTTTTTACTCTCCCATTAATAATTAGCGTTTTATTTTCACAAAAAAACGCTCATTTCATAGCGGTACACCTATGTATACCATTATCCTAGCGTCAGGTCATACTGGTCAAACATTACAAAGTTTGAACCCATAGCAAAAACAATGAATCGCAACAGATTTGATAAAATTAGACAAAGTTTTCATATGAATGACGACTCTAAACATTTGCCCATTGATCATCCCCAGCACGACCGACTGCATAAAGTAAGACCAGTGATAGACTATTTGAACAAGAAATTTATTACTGTACCATTTGAGCATCGTCTATCATTAGACGAGCAAATGTGTTCCACTAAAATAAAACATTTTAGGAAACAATACTTACACAACAAGCTCCATAAGTGGGGATTCAAATTATACGTTTTATACAGATATATGCGTTCTATACGAATACAGTTATTCGACTGTTACGACCAGTACCAAGGCACGTCAATAATATAACTTATTTTGACAATTTTTATACGAATATTTCTCTGCTACATTACTTGACCAACGAAGGTTTTTATTGTCTTGGAACAGTACAGAGAAACAGGCTTGGAAAGTCGTGCAAGTTGCCGGAGAAATGGAAAATTATGAAGTCTAAGGTACCCAGAGGAACATATCACGAAAATGTAGCCTCTCACGAAGGTCATGAATTGTCAGCCACATGTTGGAAAGACAACAAACAAGTACTATTACTTTCCACGTATGTTGGCGCTGAACCAGCGGGTACTATAACCCGCTACGAAACAAAACTAAAGCAATACGTAACTCGCGGATAAGCTCAAGTTTAACATTGTAGCGCCGCAAACCCCGACGAGATACCCTACCGTCGCGTTTCACAACCCATCCACACTAGACATTGCGTTGTTCAATAACGTAACCGTCCCACTGCATTCGATCGAGACCATAGACGATCTCAGATCCGACCACCGCCCGGTTCTTATGAAGCTGGGCCGGCCCGCTGGTGAGGTCCCTCTGACCAAACCATCGTCAACTGGCGCAGCCTCGAGGTCAAACTCAAGGCCGCGAACCCCCAGCACCTAGACGGAATCCCTGATACGATCGACTCGCTCGGCGCTGCAAACCGAGCGATCGACTCGTTAACGAATCATATTGCCACAGCCGTCGAGGAATCGTCGAGAACGGTGCCCGAGTCGGACTATCTGCTCGGGTCCTTCCCGGCGGACATTCGTCGGCTGATAAGAGCGAAAACGCCACAATGAGACTCTTCACGATACAGATCCGAGGAGCTGAGGATAAAACTGCGCCGCCTTCAAAGGCTGGTAAAAGAGCGCATATCCGAACTCAGATCCGACAGATGGGACAATCTACTTTGCGACTTGGAGCCTTCGAGCGCCAACTTTGGCGTCTGGCTCGCAGTCTCAAAGCGGAGAACATGGCCCGCATGCCTCCCCTCGTAATGAGCGATGGGTCCTCCCTTGCGTTGGAGGATGCCGAAAAGCAGATTGTCTCGCCGACAGTCTAGAGAGCCAGTGCACTCCCTCTACCGCACCAGTGGACCCCCCGATCACCCTGCTGGTCGAGGACGAGGTGCGCCGCAGGGCAGCCCTCCCACCAGAAGGTCCCCTCTAAAACCGGTTTCCCCCGGTGAGGTCGTTGACATCATAAAGAGGCTGAAAACCAAATCAGCCCCGGGATCCGACAACATCTCCAACAGAGTTGTGAAAAGTCTCCCGCCTCCGATCGTCGGTCTGCTAGTGGCCATATTCAACGCCCTGCTAGCCGACTGCTCCTTCCCAGACGCCTGGAAAAGGCCGTAGTGATAGGTATTCCGAAGCCCGGAAAGCCGAGGAACCTACCCAACAGCTACCGTCCGATCAGCCTACTGAACACCTTGGGCAAACTTTACGAGCGCATCATTCTAGAGCGTCTGCGCCATTTCACCGCAGAGAACAACCTCCTCCCGGACGAACAGTTCGGATTCAGGAGCAACCACTCTTGCGTTCATCAAGTGCACCGACTGACCGAGCACATTCTGGTCGGTCTCGAGCACAAACGACTGATCGACACCTGCGCCGTCCTATTCGACGTTGCCAAGGCGTTCGACAAGGTCTGGCACGAAGGCTTGATATACAAGCTTTACACTCTCAAAGTGCCAGACCGTCTAGTTACCGTCATTCGAGACTACCTCTCGAATCGCTCCTTCCGCTTTCGCGTCGAGTACGCTCTCTCCTCGCCCCGGCCGATTAAAGCCGGTGTCCCTCAAGGTTCTTGCCTCTCCCGCTACTCTTCTCGCTCTACACGAGCGACATACCGAGAGACCCCTTCGTCAAGATGGCCCTTTCGCGGACGACACCGCTCTTTATCATTCCGGCAGAGCTCCGGGTATTATAACGAAGCGCCTACAGAACGCGACCACCCGCCTAGGCGAGTGGTTCCGGACGTGGCGAATCGATGTAAACCCGGAGAAAAGTGAAGCCATTCACTTCACCCACCGTAGGTCATCAACCCTTCTCAAGAAGGCGAAAAACGCGGCCATGAACTCGGCCAGCTCGCTCTTCGGCCAGCCGATCCCATGGAGAAGCTCGGTCAAATACCTCGGCGTCACACTCGACACCAGACTCAATTTCGTCGCCCACATCCGCGAGGCGAGAAAGAAAGCGGCCCAAGTACTGGGCAAGCTATACCCTTGCTGTGTAAGAAGAGCAAGCTCTCTCTCAGACACAAGCTTCACCTTTACAAGGTATGCACGTAAGACCTATGTCTTACGCATGTTGTTCGCCCATTCGTCCGAAGACCGTCTCAAACCTCTGCAGACTCTCCAGAACCGTTTTACCCGCACCGCGACTGGTGCCGAATGGTACCAGCGCAATGTGGACATCCACAGCGACCTTAAACTCCCAACGATCAAGGAGCACTTCAGAAAGTGCCTGTGACCGACTTCGCCAAGGCGGCAACTCATCCCAACCTCTGGTGGCCAGCGCGGCCAACTACGTGCTACCTCCGAATCCCAGGACGAAAAGCGCAGACCGCGGCACGCGCTTATTCCGACATCCCAAGGGGTCCCGCAAACCACACACATACCCTCAGTCACCGACAGCACCGACGTCACCACACACACTTCGGACACTACCAACACGCTCCGAATATCAGCATCACGCCGCCCTCGCTTCAAAACGCGGCGCCGCAGCTACTCACACACCGCGTACACTAAGTACACCTGCGACCGTGGGCGGTCCTCGCCGACCAGAGATTCCGATACAGGCGAAGGTAGTCAGGGAACGGGCCCGCGCCCGGCCTCGACGACCGAGTAGAATCGCCAGATAAAGAACTACAAGAACCAGACACACACAATCATCCGCCAGACAGCTACATCCCGCGTAGCGCATATTAGTTTATAGAAACTCAGGCCGTGGATCCGGGTCCACGAGCCCAGTGTCAGATGAGCTGTAAGAGCCGCTGTGGCTTGCAGCCCTGTCTACAACAAGAATATAGACCACAATGTTTTTTTTTTTCCTTCATCTAGATCCTCAAGCAAACACAGTAATATTTAAAAAAATTCAATATGTAAATCAGGTTATTAAGGGTTAAGGAATATTGGGCATTCTAATGCAGAGCCAGAAAATCATTCGTTTGTCGCGAGTAACGGTTGGTTTGAGAAACTAAAAAAAAGGTACACATTGCACAATTTTAAATTTCAAGGAGAACAGGCCTCAGAAGATGCTGAGGCTGCGGAAAATTATAAGCCCGAACTGGCTAGAATTATCAATAATGGAGGTTATTCACGTGATCATATTTCTAACGCCGATGAGACGGCATTATTTTAGAAAAAACTACCGTCTATGACCTTCACTTCGAAATCAAAGGCGTGCCTCACGGGTTTATCCCTTCAAAAGAACGTGTGGGTGACACGTGCAGCTATCAAAAAAAAAACAGACAGCATTAAGCGTTCAGAAAAGGAATAATGTTCCACCACGATAATGCTCGACCGCATACTGCAATGTCGACAACAAAAACTGAATGCGTTAGGAAGGCGAGTCTTCAGTCACCCATCACATTCATCTGACATTGCACCATCTGATTATTACCTGGTCAGATCTATACTAAATTATCTCATTAAAAAAAATTAAATCTTTCGAAAGTGTTACTAAGACAGTTGCCGACTCTAAGGACGAGAACTTATACAAAAGAGGAATTCACAGTTACCTAAAAGATGGCAACAGGTTGTAACATACATCCGAGAATACATAATTGAGTAATATTAAATACATATATTTATCAATTCAATTATTTTCTTTAAAATTCGTCAGAACTTTTCCACCCAACTACCTCTATATATAAATACGTTCAAGTGTTCATCCCAAGAAAGGAAACTAATTTGGAAATGAAAAAAGAAAAAGAACTCTTCCCATGAACGAACGAAGGAACTGTGAATAATCATGTTGAACCCCAACCGTGCAAATCGAACAATTCACACAATATACTTTCATACATGTACAGTTTTAAAGAACCCATCGGATGAAGCAGAGCATACTCAGTCTCATGAAACCTGTACCAATATTTGCAAATTTAATACAAACAAATATTACAATACAAACTTTAAATTTTCATAAACCTCTTGTCCTCTATACAACAAATACAAAAAATGCATCAATAATTTATAACATTACAAAAAAACCCTCTTAATCTTCACAAATAGCAAACGAAACTTTATCTCAGAAAAGGTAGTCAATATCATTCATCTGTTTACATTGGTGTATACTTCTAAATAGATAATAGTGACTTAAATTTCTAGCAAACCGCTATCTAAACATTGATCAGATCCGATTATATCATATTCAAAATGAAATCAGACAAAAGCGCTATCTGTATTCATACAAAACATGAACAGATATTCTTATTATCAAACCTTCGTAGACCTTTAAAAAATTTGTAAATAATAAATAAATTTGTAAACAAAGAAATTCATCAAACTACACCCTTTAAAAGGATATTAAAAATATTGAAAAAACCAATCAGTTAGCTAAATTGGTACATTTAAGTTGTTAAACATTTTTAACCCCATTTACCGTAACCCCAAAGATACAATTTCACGGTCGATTGTGAACAACTACATCATTCAATAACAAACTCAATAAGACAAATACCAAGATCATGCATTTTTTCAAACCAAGACAGAAACAAATTAAGGTCATATATCCAACTACAGCCTAAAAACTTAATAGATACAAACCATCTTCCTATTTACATTACCCAACCTAAACTTTAGAAACGGACGGGTTCTATAAAACATGAAAATGATTGTGAAAGTTGCCAAGTGTTGGTCGCAACCAACAAACAATACTCCTAAGAGTGGTGTTGTGTTGCCATCTTTAAAATTACAATAAATTGTAGGACACATAAGACCTGAATCAAACAATCCAACAACAAAACACAGCAAAGACCACCTAAACATCCAAACTAATTAGCAACATATGATTTTTATCATAATTCCCCATTCTTTTTTGTCCCTACTGAACCCCTTTTTCCAGCGACCTTGAATGATTTATACGAACAACTATGAGACAATACTATGTTAAATATGTCATCAAGTCCACAAAACAACGATTTCATTTTTCCCCACCCTTTGACCAACTGCAGTTACAAACTAAACAACTAACATGTAACAAAAATAAGAAAATAACTAAAATTACAATAGACCGTTTCACTTAAAAGTTTGACAAACTATTACTTTGCCAACTATTCAACAAGAAAACAGCGACCGCCATTTAATCGACAATTGTATATTCTAACACGAAATCAATCATAGTTTAAATCGTTTGAATTTCACATATTTGAGAAAGACTATTATCGGAACCATTTAATAATTTGTCCAAATTATTTTTAGTACAACACACGGATTAATAACAAAAACGGAGGGACGCCGAATATTGTTCTATTCACAATGAAAGTTTAATGTTACCAGACGCTATGAATGTTTCCATATGCAAACTGTTAACTGTAGTAAATATTTAAATATTAATGTAACAAATATGTTAAAAATTATATATTATAATTTATTTAGTGTAAAATAAGGAAATAACACTAATTTTACATTTTTACATTTGAAATGAAAACAGAAAATTTAAATAAAAAAATTTTTATTAACCACTTGTAAAATTCTTATTATTTGCTTTTTCACATTTTTGTAGAAAGATACAACAACGACAAATTAAAATTTAGTCGGTACACTCTCTGAACCTACAATTAATATTTCATGTTATTGAAAATAATAAAAATATATTCAAAATATTTTGCATTTATGCTATAAATAATTAATTAATTGGGACTAGGTCTCTGAAAAAAAATATTAATTTCTGGTAAAGTATCTGTAAATTTTAAAATATTTTATAAATTATTCTTATTGTTTTGAAATGTAAATATATTTTCTTATTATAGCAGCAAATACTTTTAGATAGATTCTCGTTACATTACAATGTCAAAACATTTATATAACAGATTCTAATTTACGTTACGACATTAATTTTTAAACGGCCATAATTTTTGTATATGGCAATTATTTTAGATTTTTTTGATTATTGTCATTAAAAAAATTACTATAGACCTATTTATTTTTGTTTATGTCCACTTATTACATCAATTATAAACAATAACATTTAAAAATCACTGCAAGATGAATGACGCACATTCCGTCGAAGTTCAATTATCATGAATAAACAATTAATATGTAATATTATTATGTGAATACTGTGATGTTATTAGATTTATGAGACGGTGTCTACAAAACATTGAAATGTTACCTGTTCTAATGTATAATATGGAAGGATCATCAAACTTGAACGGCAGCGGCAATAATTTCTGCAGTGTTTACGACGATAATATCATATTGAACAGCGTCCGTAACAGGAAAAAAGTCTCCGAGCATGCCAACTGTCCCGTTTGCAGTTGTACCATTCGGCAGGGGGAATTGGAGAGTCACCTCGCGTTGGAAGTTGAAAGGCTGCAGAAGTTGTCCTGCAGCGGTACGAAACGGAAGCTCAGCGCGACCAGCCCGTCCGGTTCGAGCGTCGCGATCCCCGGTTCGAGTAGTAACGCTGAACCGCTGAACGATGAAGAGATCGACGTTTCCGGATGCCTTGGCAGTGATATTTACCAAGTAAAGTCTTCCATAGTATTCTTTTGATGTCCCCTTGGGTTCAAATCACAAAACAAAAATTGTTTTTATTTATTTACTTTAAAGTCAATGGCATGTGGTACATAGATTATAAATTTCACATTTCTATAGCTTTGCAATATTTCGATCTTATTACATAATTATGAACAAATTAAAAAAAAAAATTAGAGGAAGAGATTTAACTAGTGCATCCAAATCTGTGGCATAGAAACTCTAAAATCAGTAACTTGAATATATGATTTAAAATTTTATAGAAATTCTTTTCAACAGTACCTGAATCAATATTTAAAAATATATGAATTATATCCTTGAATACTGCGAATACTGAAATTACTTTAGACTGTAACTTATTGTCATCGTTATGTGCGAAAGTATTCCGCTGGTTCTGGCCAATACAGTTGAGCGGCATAATCCTCTCAATTAAAAAAAAATAAGTTTTAACTCTACTAGTTCTACTTTACTATCACAATTTACATCCCGGTTTGATCATGGTCAAACAAATAATATTTTAATAAAACTACAAAAACCAAAGAAATGATTTTTTTTCTTTATTTCTATTTAAACAATCAAAATGCTATGGCTGCGGATGTTTAATTTTTTTTTTAAATGTTCGGTCAACAACATATGTCTTGATGTTAGTAGATACGGTAATGCAGCGCTATCTCTGGAATATTCATGGTTATATGTCGGCGATTTTTAAATACTCTAATGTCTTGGAAGTTCTTAAATAGTGTGACTATCCCGCCTTGTACTAGGAGAGAGATGTGGCACCTGAGTACTGGTTGGGTCCAAGAACATAACTCACGCAGTGAGTTATGTAAGAGAGCTGTGGACAAATGAAAAATTACGACAAAGAACTAAAGTTGTCAAAGTCTAGTTAGTCTTGAAATCGGCAAGCTGAAATGATAACAACGGCAACGGCATACATGATGCAGGAGTGTAGGACGCTTTCCCATCAGATATATAATTGACATTAAAAGAGCAGTCGGAACTGGATGGATGAGGAAAGCTGAGAACTGTATTCGTTGGTAGACATTGAAGTCCTATATCCAGCACTATATTAATAGCGGCTGATGATGACATGTAGGTCATGGAAATAGGTGTATAATATATTAACATGGAGATTATCTCGGTTACATGATGATTACTTTTTTTTTTCAATAATAGGGACTTGTCACACAGTGACCATGACACCGCTTTTGAAGTGATCGCCAGAACATTAAAAATACCCGTGTTCATTGAACATATTGTATCCATAAACACTCCATTAACATGGTACTCGTTTTCAGTTCCACACTCAGTACAGTTGACAGAATCATTATCTTTAATTAAATAAAGTAAAGCGATTTGGTGGAATGTGTCCGGACCAAAGCCCTCGAGCATTGACCACTTCGATCGACCATGCTCTGGTTGTAGTGTGATGTGAAGTTATAAACCCTTTCCTTAAGTTCTTACACCAAAATATTCTCCAGCTAATTCTAGGTGACTCCCGCACTGAGCCTAATAATTCTGTGTAGTATGGTTGACAAAACATCTCTTCTCCATCCATGATAGCAATTATGGCTATAGCATCTGCTATATCATTCCTTGTGAGATCAGTATGAGTAGGGATCCATTGTAGCATCACTTCTGTTCCTTGAACATGACTGCTTGAAGTAGTAGTCTATGGTTACAAGATCATATCGGGTAGAGTATTCGAAGCCAGCTTGATGTACCATCGCCAACCTCTTTGAGGTTATCACCAATGAAGAAGCTAAATTTCATAATGTAATCGTTCCATTACAGAGGGTGCACACGAACCGGCTCCGGAGGCTCAGAGCGAGGCGTCGCCAGACCCCACCACCGCAGACCGGTGAATGTCCAGTCTGCAACGAAACACTGCCCGCATCCCGGCTGCAGCGGCATGCACTCAGGTGCCTGAGAAGAACCGGTGCGCAGATTGATGATGATGTACCTGATACTAGCTCTGAAGAAGGAAGTATAGATGTAGAGGCAAGTCGTAGCATTTGTTTTCAATTAAATATTTCTAAATGTATAATACCTACCTCACCTTTACCGGAAAAATACCTCTGTATTTGTCCCTAGCGCTCTCTCTCTCTCCTCTCTATCTGTCCACCACTCACTCTGCCTCCTTCACTTTTAAATTAATTAATTTATTGTCTTACTTCTCCCCCACTTCGCAGACCATACACCTGCTGTGGTATGACAAGTGTTCAATGTTAACTTCACAGAATGATGAACCGTCTGGCGGCGGTTTCGGTGCAGAGTACCAATGGTGCGGCGAATGGCGGGTCAGGGCTGCGGCCCTGCAGGCGTCCGAGGGCAGAGTCGCCACGTCGGTTCGCAGGGCGTCGATAGACCAAGCGTTGGTGAGTTGCAGGCCTCTGCCGCCGGAGACTGTCAGTACCAACACAGCTCCTACTTCTGCTGCCAGTCTACTAGCTAACAGTATCCGACCGAAGGACTGAGGGATGTAAGGGGTCCCGTACTATAGCTCACAGGACCCAAGCCACCCTCACCAGCTCGTGGTGGATCCTGCTTATTAATAAATGAGGCTTTGACTCCCACCAATTCGCACTGGGTCAACGTGGTGGGAAATGGCCCAAATCCTCCTGTATGACACCCCGTAGAAGCCATGCTGACTGTATGTGGAAATCCATGGGGGAGAATAGGTCCAGCTGTGGATGTCTATCGGCTGATGATGATCGGAAGGACTTATTACTGGGGTAAACAATACTCTCTCTTTGTCTCCTTAATGTAATCAGAGTGAGAGAGAGATACAGTGCGCCTACTAGTATGCATGCCGAAAGTATACACCATAGCGTATATATGTAACGTTTCTCTTTCTTTCTCCATATATTCAAAGTGAGAGAGAGGTACACTGCGGAGACTGGTCTGCATGAAGTGCGGAGTAGCAGGCGAGGTGAGGAGTGTAGCGCGGAGAAGAGTCATACGATAGCTAACGTTTCTCATTCTCCCTCTCTTTCGTCATAAATTCAGAGTG
Organism: Troides helena; assembly: GCA_029286815.1. Classification (NCBI taxonomy): domain Eukaryota; kingdom Metazoa; phylum Arthropoda; class Insecta; order Lepidoptera; family Papilionidae; genus Troides; species Troides helena. Next base: position 3,015 of record JAGSMV010000048.1, on the reverse strand, counting down.
AGAGAGATACACTGTGCGGAGACTGGTCTGTATGATGTGCGGAGTGTGTATTCGGCGGAGTAGCAGGCGATTTGAAAAGCGTAGCGCAGAGAAGAGACATACAATAGCTATCGTTTTTCACTCTCTCTCTCTCTTCATAAATTCAGAGTGAGAGAGGTAGTGTGCGGAGACTGGTCTGCATACTGTGTGGAGTGTGTATTCGGCGGAGTAGCAGGCGATTTGAAGAGCATAGCGCAGAGAAGAGACATACAATAGCTATCGTTTTTCACTCTCTCTCTTTATATATTCCGAGTGAGAGAGAGAGAAATAGAGCGCGCGGAGACTAGTCTGCATGGTGTGTGGTCGAGCATTGAAGACACGTACCATTTCAGGTGGTGGACGGTGACGAGGACGCGGAGCTGTACGGACCGCCGCAGTACTCGCCGTCCCGCATCGCGCCCAACGTAAATATATTTAATTGTATACACAACCTTAGCATTCCCACTGCTGGGACTTTGGGACTCGATCCAGCAGACCACAGCATTGGAACACGTGGAAGGGTTCTGAAGCTAGCGTAATTACTGGGGTAATCACACTAGCTTCGACATGTTCCAACAACGTTACGGGCGGGCGTATCACTTAATATCAAGTGAAGGTCCAGCTCGTGTCGTTGGTGAAAAATCAGTAAAAAAAAAATTCCAGGCGGAACTACTACCAGCTGATGATCAGGTCGAAGAAGAGCCGAGCATAGAAGCTGAGGAGTCACCGAAGATGGATGCGCCCAAACCGAACGGGCTCATCGAAGCAAGTGCTGAGGTGATTAGTTTTTTTTTTTTTTTTCTTCAACGAAACGAGTAGAAGAATTGGACGTTCACCTGATGTTAAGTGATGCTACAGCACATCTTGAGAAATAAGATGTCAAATCTCGCTTCCCCAATTATTTCACTCGCTGCAGCGCCTTTCGAACCGGATCACAGCAATGTCCGCACAGCACCGCGTGCCGGCTGCAACAGGCGCTGCGGCGGTACCTAGACGGTCTGCGGCGACAGAGACACTGCCACCAGTGATAGCTATAGCATCCTTCAAACCGGATCACAGCAAGGTTCGCACAGCGCCGCGTGCCGGCTGCCACGGGCGCTGCGGCGGTACCTAGACGGTCTCCGGCGACAGAGACACTACCGCCAGTGATAGCTATAGCATCCTTCAAACCGGATCACAGCAAGGTTCGCACAGCGCCGCGTGCCGGCTGCCACGGGCGCTGCGGCGGTACCTAGACGGTCTCCGGCGACAGAACACTACCGCCAGTGATAGCTACAGCGTCCTTCAAACCGGATCACAGCAAGGTTCGCACAGCGCCGCGTGCCGGCTGCCACGGGCGCTGCGGCGGTACCCAGACGGTCTCCGGCGACAGAGACACTGCCATCAGTGATAGCTATAGCATCCTTCAAACCGGATCACAGCAAGGTTCGCACAGCGCCGCGTGCCGGTTGCAACAGGCGCTGCGGCGGTACCTAGACGGTCTGCGGCGACAGAGACACTGCCACCAGTGATAGCTATAGCATCCTTCAAACCGGATCACAGCAATGTCCGCACAGCACCGCGTGCCGGCTGCGACAGGCGCTGCGGCGGTACCTAGACGGTCTCCGGCGACAGAGACACTACCATCAGTAGTCGGGTACTGATAAGGTCCAAACTTAAAGGCTTTTAGTCGACTTTTACGACATCTATATATACACTTAGCTCTGATCTTAATAAGTCTAGCAAGCATACAAAAGCTTGAATTACCGTAACACGCTGACGAAGATCCACACTCAAAGTCTATTTAGTCGACTTTTACGACGCAAAATGTTTATCAGCCGTGCAGTTGTTAACGCCACCTTCTTTTCAGACCAGGATCCAGGCGCTGAAGGCGAAGTTAAAAGAACTGGAGAAGAGACAGAACTCCGCTCTAGAGGTGAGATGTTTACACGAGCTGTGGCACCATCGTCATCAGACAGATGCCCACTGCTGGACATAGGCCTCCCCCAACGACCACACCGATCGCATCCAGTGGGTTCCCACGCTGCCCACCAGATCGTCGGTCCACCATCATGGAGATATTTCATAAGACATATAAAGACCTGAACACCTGATAATAAGTGATATGACCACATTGTCTTCAGCACTACGATGTTAAGCCTAATAATTCCACTAGCTAAAAGTCCTTTGAGCCGGACAATAGTAATATTTGCCGAATACTGTTTAACAGTCGTAATGGATGCGGCGGTGTCTAGCTAGATGATTTCTGGCAACAGAGACCTAGTATCAGTGAAACTCCGACATGAAGGACCAAAAAAAAATGTATGGTCCTTCAAGCCGGACACAATAAGTTTGCAGTAGGAAATGACGCTGCGGTACATAATTAGACTGTATTCAGCAATAATCCTATCAACTGAAGACCACGGGCCTGAAACACCAATAACTAATTTATGGTCCTTCAAGCCGGATCGCAATAATTTTGCGATTGAAAATGACGCTGCGGTACTTAATGTATTCAGCAGCAAACCTACCATCTGAAGATCAACAATTAATGTATGCTCCTTCGAGCCGGATAACGGTACACTTGCATACTGTTCAGCTGCTGAGATGGACCATGGTCCTTCGAGCCGGAGAATTAATACCGTCACCATGTTGCAGGCCAAATGCCTCATCTGCCTGGGACCTCACGTTTCGCCAGCCGTGTCGATACAGTGTTGGCATGTCTACTGCGAGGTGAGGTGCATTTCTATTTCATCAAACATAAGGCGGCCCACTTCATTCCCACTGCTGGGACTGAGACGCGAGGGAAAATATATTTGTTAACCAACCCCACTCAAGTGTGGGTTGGTGCGTACGGACTCCTGTGCCTATTCCAACGGCGAACCATAGAGCTTCAGCTCTCTTCCACCAGTTCCGGAATATGCGTGGGAGTGTATGAAGAAGAGAAAGAGACAGCAACATTAAATACTCCAGTAGATGATTTAATCTTTTTCTCTTTCTCATATCAATAAATTACCA